>VZTV01119992.1:0-14027 GCA_013400875.1 Anhinga rufa
ATGCACGGTTAGGGTGAAACCATGGTGATCCTGGAAAAAGCTTTCTCCTACAGCAAGAGCCAGCTCCTTGTTTCATTTTGTGTTAGAAAACACATGTTCTTCTAGCTGGAAAAAATAGTTAGAAAGTAGTGTGGTAGTAGAAATGAGTAATAAATTGTGTGCATTTGTCAAAAAGTGGAGCTTGCTGTTTCCTTGGAAACTGAACATTTTGTGGGTTTATGGTATTGTACTCAGCAGAGGCTGGCTGAGACCTGCGTATGTATGTACATGGCCACAAAGACCAGGCTGTCTTGGATGAAGGTTTCAGTATCTATCACACATNACACATTTGGTAAAATACGGCTAAAAGGATTTCTCTGACTGGGCAGTTCAGAGAGCATAATGGTGGAAAATCCTTTCAGCAAAAGTAAGTGCAGCTAAAGGAGGAGAAAAATATTTGAAACCTTGCCTGCTTAGTCACCTGTGAACTTTGTCTCTTATTCTATTGCAGAATGGAATCCAGGTTTGGTAGTTTTGTGATCCTCCTCTAAGTGGCCAAAATACCAGCCAAACCTGCTCCTTTCATCTCTGGACAGAAACAAAACCTAAGACTTAATAATTAGAGCGTAACTGTACTGCACATAAGTAAGACAAAATGCTATTATCATTAAAGCACTATTTAAGAAACTAGAAAATCATACAATCCTTAAAGTCAGGGACAGGACCCCAAAGACTTGCAGAAATAACATCCTGCCACCTTTCAGCTCCTCAAGGCCTTTAGACTCATAGCATTTTCCTTATAAACTTCCAGTTATCAAACAAGACAAATCTAGCCTATGGATTAAGCATTTGCTCAGAACTATTTCTCCCTCTAAGGACGTAACACCTAAAAAGCTGTCATCAACACTTGTCACCAAATATTCACTACACTCAGAGCTAGAAATACATTCAGCTTTAACAAGGGCCAGCAGCAGTTTGGGAACATTTCTCTTGGCACAAGAGCACATTTCCCCAGCAGCTGAGCAACCCATGGCGTCAAATAGTTTTTCCAGGCACCATGTTAAAGCCTGAAAAATACAATTTTGTTTTCCATTAGTTTTGGTGCATTGCACTGCCATGCGGTGTTCCAGCCCAGTCTGCAGGAAGATTGTGAGCTAGAGGTTTCAGTAAAATTAAGATTTAAAGCCTGAGGGGCAAAGCATATAGTTAAAAGATGAGACAAGGGAACCATATACTCAATAAAGAGGAAAAAGGCCAAAACAAAATTAATTTCTGTTCTCCTTTTCACTAAGATTTGGATGTCCCAATCTCTAGCGCATTATTTCTGGCTGAGCGGTTTGTCACTGCTCCCCCAGGGGCAGAACAGATGCCTGTTCACTATAGTCACAACAGGCCGGGTGTAAAGATTTTGCGGAAAAAATAATGAGAACTCTCTCAGATCCAATCCAAACATAACTGACACCTTTTACACTACATGTAGGAGAGAGAAGGACTCCAGCTTCCAGATGCTAAACTGGAGAACAGATGTTTCAGCTGCAGTGTGGTCACAGGTGTGAGGACTTAAAACTAGATAGCAATAAAGTTTAAAGGGAACATTTGTCCAAGTAAATTGAGGGCAGGGGGGAGGTTGGTAGACAACAGATTTCTGACATCCTGGAAAATTCTTGAAAATGACACTGTGTCCATGAGGGCTTTAAAATTAGTTACTACATTTTTACAACTGATTTACTACCATTTTGAGAGTGAAATATTATTGCTAGCTTATGCTAGCAAACTTAGAAGGACTACATGACTTACCGAAAGCCGGAGTCAGCGGCAGTGCTCTGGGATTATGGCACAGCTCTGCCTCTTCAGCCAGACCTGCCAATGCTTCACACAGCCACAGTTCCCCTCCTTCTGGCCAGATGTCACCTGAGGGGCCTGTCAGGAGCTACATGAGAGGGATGACTTGGTGACAGCTCTAACACCTAAGAATAAGAAACCTATGAAGCTTTCATACCCTCTCCCTTTCCACCAAAAACCAGCCAGACCACAGCTGGGAGGAACTGTGACTTTAAGGGAAAATCAGTGGCTTTCAGCTGGGTTTCATTTCTAAGGCTGTCCTTTCAAGGGAGTTAACTAGAAACATGCTTGGAAAGCAAAGTGAAGAGTCTTGTGTAAGTCCCTGTAGTGACAGGGAAGGTGATCGTCACTAAGCCCCAGAGGTAAGCAGTGCTTGGCGGTGCTCCTCACACAGGAGGAGCACTGATGGCACTAATAGTGCCCACCCAAAACTATGCACGCTGCTTTTCTAGTCCTTCTCTCACCAGAAAGCATTGCCAGAGCAAGAGGCTCTACCACGCATCACTGCAGCAGAGGATGAGGCTTCCTGGGGCATTTGACAGTGCCCCAAACTGGAAAAGACACAGAAAAACCAAAAAATTTCTATGAAGAGTGTTTTAACCAGAGAAAACAAATAAATTGATCAGCATCTAAAGAAAAGATGAATTTGCTTTTTTTCCTCCAGGAAAGCATTCAGAAGACTCACTGGGCCAAGTAACAAAATTTCCCTTTCCTCTAAATACAGCATTGAATTTCATGTTATTAAGCTTCACATTTTTCTTTCTTGTGGCTAACTCTGTATGGCATTAAATAGGTTAACAGTCCCTGACAGCGATCCTTGCATTGCAGGTGGCACAGAAATGTCAATTTTAATTTAGCATTGTATATGCAATAAAAATTCATGTATGGGAGGAAATATTAGAAGCCTTTCCTGACGAAAAAATCAGCAAAATTTGTATGCGAAGGGATAGTGTCAAGGTGTGTAAAATTGCCCTGAAAACCAGTCTCTACTGTATATGTTTATACATGCACCCATACACATTTATTTCCAACATTGAGGTCATTATGTTACAGACATTTACACTTCCAAGGCTGATTTAATCCTCTTTATGCTGTTTTTGTCAAGCCTCACAATGTCTTTCAGAAGTTGTCAGTGCCAGCTGAACTATGTTGTTGAACCAGTTTCCAAGACTAATTCAAATGTTCACGCAGGAGAGGAAAACCGAGATTCAAAGTCAACTTCTAAATTGCAAGACAACAGCTATTTCTTTTCCTAAATGGTCTGAACATTACTGCCAGAGGAGAAGACAGAAGGGGACCTGATAGCCTATGCTAACATTTTGGATGTTCCCCTAATGCCACATTTGGCTGAGGACAATCATCAAAATCGTGAGGTAGATTGAGTCACGTTTCCACTACATAGGCAGTCTTCTAAAGCACTGCAGGTCAGAAGTCTCTTTAGTAGGTGGTTTTAGGCCAACTCAGAGTTGTACTGCAGAGTGCTATAGAAAATCTGTCTCAGCACGTGATCTCAGGAATCCAAACCTGGGTTATCCTCAGCACCTCCAGGTGCTATTGCTACTGTGAAACAAATGACAGAGACCCCATTCATTAATTCTTTGATGCACTTTCCCATCACTTTAAGTGGTTTATTCATGTGCATAAGGCATTTTGTCAACCAATGCAGTAGAAAACAATAATAATGAAGAGTGGTGCCTGTTGTGTGAGATGATGTGGTTTGAGGCTTGCCTGCCACCACAAGCTTACCTGAACTCTGAGGGGCTGCCAGGAGCACCTGTTTCAATCATGCATTTTCTATTCTAGCATTTGATTTTCTTTTATCAGCTTTTTCAAAAGAGCAAATGGTTTTTTTTCCTCTTTGTGCTGCCCCTTCTTACCCAACGTCTCCTCCTCTCCTGGCTTGAGGTCCTTCCATGAGTGCTGACAGTAGTTCCCATCCAATAGGGAATTTTGTCCCAACTCTTCAGCTTCCCCAGTCTTCATGGGCACAGCAGGCAGGCTGTGTGGCATGAGGCTGAGTGGGTGCCATAGACAGTACACCCACAGCCCTGGGTGGAAAGCTCCAAGCCATGCATATCTTCCCTCTTTCACTGGACAAACAGGCAGCACCTCCAGCCCTGCTTTTAGCTTGACATGACTGAATATCACAACCTAGGTGAAGGCTTTTGTCAGTCTTGCAGATCTCTTCCCTCTCTCCTTCCAGCCATAAATCCAAGATGTCACAGTTTGGAGTATCTTCCTTTTCAGCAAGGAATTTACAAAAGGGCCTCTCATTTTCCTGACAATGTCTCAGCCCTAGGGAAATAAAATAACACAAGTAGACTTTGAAAATTAATTTTCAAAGGTCCCTAAAACCATGATGCAGCAGACTTTTGGCATTTTTTAATTGTTCTTTATGTGCTTCTGTGCTATTCTCTTCACAGGGTAAAAGATTTGGTTTGCAAGCGAGATACATGTCTGCAAAACCTAGCATGCTCAGGTGGGAAACTCCCAAATATGAGTCTTGGGGCTACTCCAGAAAGTCTCTTTCTGAATACCCTGCTTGGCTTGGAGAACTTCATAGTGTGCCAGTAACATTAAGTAATGAAGAGCTCATTTATGCTTTGCTGAAGGAATCTCTGCTTTACAATGTGGAGAGTGAGGCTGGCAGAATTTGTTGAGTCTTTGTGTAAGTGTATTGGTCTCCTGGTTTAGCTTTTCTGTTTGGTTGCTTCCGAATGGGTACAAAAAATCAGATTAACTTGGAAAGTGGGAAAAAAGTACATTGCACACCCTCCTACAATTTAAGTGGAGGCAGCATCTGATAATAAAAGTTACAACTTAATGAGTTGCATCTAACATGCACATCTGTGAGTGCCTCAGATTAGGGCTTGAGTATCAAACCAGTGGCTCAAAATCATGCAAACAAACAGACTGTATTTATAAACATGGTTTATAATCCCATTCTGCAAAGTGATTACTACATTACACAGATGACCAGACACATTCATGAGTGAGCATCCCTGTCTGGACAATTCACTTCAACACAGTGCAAACTGACAGGCCTAATTCTGACCTCACGTTGGTTTACATGGATTTTGTCAGTGCGTGTCCTGATTCACATCACTGACAGCAGAATGAAGCTCTAGACTCACTACTTTCTTTCTAATACTTTTAAAAGATTTGTGTAAAGTGCTAGTAGAGCAAGCAGGCAGGATTCTGCTTGGGGAATCATTAAAAACCTGCATCTCAGTTCTGCATCTCCAGGAAGACTGTGCATGGACCACCAAATTTACCTTGTTTTGTAACCCACTGTAAACCAGGATGAATACTTAGTGGTCACAGGGAGAAATAACCAGATTCCACTCTCGGGTTCACTTTATTTAAAAGAGCAGCAAGATCTAGAAGGCCTGCTTGTAAAAAGCCAAACCAGGATGTGTTTTCCCACTGGTACATTTCAAAATCAAGACACTTCACCACTGAACGAAGGAACCCTGCGGCAGCCTGAACTCCTTAAAATACATTATTGAGTGTGTGGGGAGAAATGTTCATTCCCTGCTGGTATAAGTTGGTCTAACCCTGGCAAAGCAGCAAACAAAAGGCAAAACCTTTCTCTCTCTGAAATCTCAGCCTAAACACCAAACAAAAATCTACTCAAAGGCAAAGCTCTGAGGAAAATGGGCTTTACCTGGACTTTAATGAAAACTGTTCCTGTCTGCAATAAAAAGAACATCATGAAACTAGAAGTCTTGCAGACCAAGACAGCCAGCTGGTAAAACTGATGTGCTAGAGGAGGAGTCCCACCATGAGTTAGATAATACTGTGCCTAAGATGACTGATAACAAGAGCAGCCATAGAGAGACTCAAGTAGATGCACAGGGCAGATTTTTATAAACTGGAAAGCCAAAAATGCAACTGGCATTGCGCTGAATTTATTGTTTGTGCTTTATATGCTTTATTTTAGTATCACTTTATGTTTTACAAAGCACAAGATTTATTTTACTACTTCATCATGCAGGGACATCTGTCTGCAGTAGCAGAGGACTGCCTGCATTATAAGCCTTCTAAAAGGCATGTTTAAACATATACAATACAATGCTTTAATAAACTCTAAAAAATAAATAATAATAATCTCAGTTAGATTTCTCCTGAGCCCGGTCTCTCTGAGGTGAATAGGTAATGATGGCCGTGAGAAACAAGGTGCTCAGGCTGAGGAGCAGAGGGAGGGCGCACCCTGAGCTGAGCATCCCTCCAGCTGCTCCCAGGGGCTGCCGCCCTGCAGCCCCCCCAGCCCTGGGGCCGGCCCCCCCCAGCCCCCCTCCCCCCGCTGCAAATACACACAGCCAGGGGGGCAGTCCTCCTAATTAGCGTTGCCACCCCCGTGCTGAACTCCCAGCTTTTGCCCACGTTTTCTGCGTAGGGCTGAAGGCAGGGAGCTGCTAGCCAGCAAATCTGTATTAATCACAGATTTGCACCACTGCCGTGCCAACAAAGGGCTCAGGGGTCAACTTGCTGCTTTACAGCTGTGAAACAGCTGCACAGGCATAACCAAGGAGGGAAAGAGAAGGTGTAGACACAGGCCTGGCCAGACTCCCTTCCCTCACCTCCCAGGGGTGGGCAGGGTGTCCCCAGGAGGGCTGCACTGGGGTGCTGCAGAGCTGGGGTGTCCTTCGTGGGTCTGGAGCACCGAACCGCTGCCCCAGCAGCTGCAGTTACTCACAGGCAGTGTTTTCCTCACACAGGCACCCTCTGCTTTGTCACCTGTGGTCTCACCAAGGCAGTTTTCTTCCTGTGATCCTCAGGCCAAAAGGGGCTCATTTTCCTTCTCGTCAAGCAGCCTCTAAAGGACACCTAGGGACTTTAATGTTATTCTAGTTGATACTTAAATGCCTAGATGAACAAGTCTCTGAGTGGGGCTGAGCTGATTTACCTGTGTGCCTGCAGAGGTGGTAGGCACCAGAGAAAAGAGCTTTGCAAATTGCCCTTTCAGTCATCTCCCTCTAGCTTAAATAAGATAAAATTAGGCTAAATACAATACATCTGCAAGGACAGCAAGCTTTGTCTGGGATTTTTTAGGTTAGGCCAGATCGGTTCAGTGGTGACCACAAAAGATTTCTGAAACCACATGCACAAAATCTGTTTAAAATTGAAAGGTGCTTTTAATTCTTTTTGACAAAGTTCTCAGAAAAAATTGGATAGGGAGGTAAGATTGGTCATTGGAAATATGAGATAAACTGATTTCTTCAGAGGTGACAGGTTCAAAGACAAGCTTTAGGGGGGCTCGCTAGCAACTCTGGGGCATGAAGGCTTTTATTCCCCTCCCACTGCACAGTTATGCAGAATAAATAGGTAACCTGCACAACCAAACAACCCCTGCTTATACACACTGCTGAACAAACTCCGGCCCTGTATTTGGAAGGGGACTTGTCTTTTTAACTCTATCTATTGGTGAAACACAATATCCTTCCTCCCCTCTGCAGTCCTTGCCTTGTTTATACCTCTGGGCTATCTCAGCTACCAGAACACCAATACTATGTAAATAACGTGAAATAAGTCACATCCAGGCACTGGATTCACAAAGGCTTACGCTTTGACAGATCTTTAGGCCTCTGGCTAATTAATCACTTGAACTCAGTGGCAGTACTCAGAGCATGTAACACCAAGCTTAAGCATAAGTCTTTATTGCAGCAGGACCTTGGATGGCCAAGCACATTATATAAATGTACTAAATAACCTTTTTACCTCGCTAAGAAAGAAGTTAAATACCACTGTTTCACTGAACACGTACTGATTGCTTTGCAATAGAAAGATGACAATAGCATAGTGGTGGAAAAGAGGAAGGCATTGACCTTAAGTGTCTGTGAGAATCTGCAGATAAATCCATGATCTGCAGCTTCCGAAGAAAAGAGTATTGCAAACACAGGGCAAAGTAAGCTGAACTCTGGCATCAGCAAAACAGAGATTAAATGCTTGAAAAGACAAAAAGTCTGTGCTGGCAGTACAAAGGGAATAAGCTGGACAATAACCAAACTTCAGCTTGGCCAAATACAGAAAATCATTACTGCAGTCTGGTACAACCTGTAAGAGAAAAGTTTTCCAGCCCCCTTTTTTAATAATTAGAGGGATTCAGGAGTCACATAACATGATCAAATTTTTTTAGGTGAGGCCAACAGACAAATATTAATATTCACATTGTTTGCAGCTTGACTGCTAAGTGAAATGTTCATGAAGTAGTGAACTTCATCTGCAAATTCAAGCTGCTGTGCATCATCGTGATAACTAGGTAATATTTTCCAAATTGCTTGAACTGCATGAATGACTCCAAAGCAAGCTTGTGTTAAAGAGAATCACCTGGAATCATTTTTCTTCCATAGGCCTTAAATAAATGTTAGACATTCATATCAATTCACTTGGTGATGCTCATTTAATATCTCATTCCTCCTTCATGAACAGGGCTCCTGGCCCAAATTGAGTGTGTGCTCTCTGTGAGACCGGACTTACGTGACTACAGACAAAACCCCTTCCTCATCAAAGCCATCATGGACTAAAATAAAATTGCATGCCATCAGCATAATGTGCTAAGAACTAACAAGTGAAAGGAGACAGCTCAGAGGAGGAACAGTATTTTAAAAAGGGAGAAAACAAAAGTCATAAAATGCTCATGGAGAACCAGGTTGAGTTAGTGAGGGAAAGGACCTCTCCGCAGTTACAGACTGCAGGGCATCTATTTAGATGAGAGCAGAAATCACCCAAGGCAGCCCCTATGGCCTTAGGCCAAGATGCTTGAGGTCCATTTCATAACACAACACAGTTATGCTGATGAAATAAGCCAAGTAGACGTATACATTTCTGATTTATTAATCTTAAGGGAATTTACAGTTCTAAAGATCTTTCTCTTCCTCAAATGCACACCCCTCACTCTCTCCTTCACACTGGCTGATTTCTTTCTCTGCACAGAATAGGAAGGAAAATGGTGTTTCTAGATATGATTTTAAGGATTACATTAGTCTCATTATTGTAACTACTCAAACGTAATCTCAGATATGCTTCAGTATGATGTCATTAACAATAGCTGTTCAAACAGCACATGCTAGTATAATAACATAATCCATGACAACAAGAAAAAAACAAATTTCTATCAGGAACAGTGAGAACTGAACAGTCTAGATGGGTTGCTGAAGCTACAGCCAGCTCAGAGCTTCACCTAAGGGAATGTAGATAGAAATAACATGGAGATATATTCATGTGTCATGCTTAGCTGACAAAGTACACCTTCCTTTGTAACATGATGAAAAGGTCACCATCACATCTGAGTTATGTACTCTGTGATTTCACATGGCAAACACAGGTCATTTTCACTGGAATATATACTACCTGCCTTGTACAATGTTCCCCATAATGGGAACAGTCTTACTAGCCATTGAAAAGAAACAGGCTGTCTATAACTCGTTAGGACCAGGTGCAGACCACTGCTTTCCACTTCTAGCCACAGAATGTGACTGTTGAGCACCACTGCGTGAATTGTTTGTCAGGCCTTTTGCAGCCGGAAGACAGATTATCAGAGACTGAGCATTTGGTGAAGATTTACTGAAAGCATAAGGATGATGAATAAATATTACTTAATGGCTGTCTCATTCCTTGGCTCTCTTTCATTCAAGTCTAGAGCTGGTCAAAGAAATGTGTTAGCCCAATGGGACTGGCAGGTGGGAGTAGGAGGGAAGATGAAGACCAGAACTGAACGAAGGACAAATACAACAGGATATCTTCTTTCATTTTTAATTTTCACATATAAAAAGAACAACAAAACCCAAGCCCAGATAAACTTTTTTAGGGCAGCCTTCAAGGTTTTTCTCAGGCAAAAGAAAAATCAATGTTACAGTTGTGTTACTCTCTTGTTATCCTTTCTTTTAAACATAGATCAATTTTAAATTAAAACAGTGCTCTCTTGAAATGAAAATGAGAAACTTTTTATCTAGAAAATGTCAAGCTAAATAGGCTGATATTTTTCATTATTAAAATGTCTAAATGAATGCTTCTGCTTTTCGATATTTCTCCCCATTTTTTTCAGCTAAAAGTACTAACCCAAGTTCAGAAACAATTAGTGCCACTGATACTTGCACTGCTCTTCTCCAGGGTAAAAGGGGTACATGCCAGAGCCTGAGGGCTCAGAAGCCCCATAGCTGAGGCCATCGCTGTCTCATGAGGAACTGCCGATGAGCAGACGTCTGTGCACAATAAGCCACTGTGACCCTCAGGCTTGGTGAGAAAAAAGGCAATGAGAATGGGAAACACAACACAGCTGCTTTTGAACTATTTATTTCTCTTTGCAAAGCTATCAGCAAGTGGAAGGAACATAAAAATCCCTACCTTAACTCTGACTCCAGAGTTGCTAAAACAACTTTACTTTGGCTAATAAGCTGTTGTTAGGGCCAGAATTAATAGCAGATCAGGCCCATCAATTTTTTTCAGTGTCCCTCTCCCACTGTTGTGGTTTAACCCCAGCCAGCAACCAAGCACCACGCAGCCACTTGCTCACTCTGTTTTGGTGGGATGGGGAAGAGAATTGGAAGAACAAAAGTGAGAAAACGTGTGGGCTGAGATAAAGATGGTTCAATAGGTAAAGAAAAAGCCACGCACTCAAGCAAAGTAAAACAAGGAATTCACTCACTACTTCCCATGGGCAGGCAGGTGTTCAGCCATCTCCAGGAAAGCAGGGCTCCATCATATGTAATGGCTACTTGGGAAGACAGATGCCATCACTCTGAATGTCACCCTCTTCCTTCTTCCCCCAGCTTTATATGCTCAGCACGATGTCATATGGTGTAGAATATCCCTTTGGTCAGTTGGGGTCACCTGTCCCAGCTGTGTCCCCTCCCCAGTTCTTGTGCACCCCCAGCCTACTCACTGGTGGGGTGGGGTGAGAAGCTGAAAAGGTCTCAATGTAAGCACTGTTTAGCAATAACAAAAACATAAAACATCCCTGTATTATCAACACTATTTCCTGCACAAATCCAAAACATAGCCTCATACTAGCTACTATGAAGAAAATTAACTCTATCCCAGCCAAAACCAGCACACCCACCCATGCCTAACCCTTCATTTCAGCTTCCGCATTACCTGCGGTAACATTTTCTCTCAGCATCAGACCAGTAGTGCCCCTTCTTTCTCCTCGAATGCTGGTGAGCACACAGCAGCTTGTGCAGATCAAATTACCTGCACTGGATCAGATCACACAGCCCTTTTTAGGCAATGGAATTGCTACCCACCTGCCATCTCCTACAGGATAAGGCAGTTCTCAGTTTGTCCTATGGAGATGCAAAAAAAACCAAAAAACATGAGAAGGGGGAGAAGGCTTGCCAGAACTCTGCTACTTCTGCAGGGAGCCTGAGGGACTGCACCTGCCTCATGTTTGTTAACTCACATAGGTGCTAAATCCCTGAAGCTCCGTTCTCACTCTCATCGCTACCTACAAGCAGTGACTCAAAGCCCTTCTACTGACTTCAGTAAGAATGGCTCCATTTTGCAGCAGTAAGAGATGGATACTCTGGATTTCCATGTTGTCTCATGGACCATGCACAACACTTGTGAATCTGTGCAACTCCATTTCTTCACTTCAAAAAAAGAGAAGGTTCAAATCATGGACTTGCACACTGAGCACTGCAGCTGCCTTTAATTCTGACATTCAGTTTACACTGGCAAATGAGTCGAGTTCTTGCAATTTACATGAGGTTTCATCAGAATATAGTCCAATATTCAATTAGGAACCTTTTTTTGGGGAAGGCACCATGTAGTCCTTTGAACACTGTGATCAATATATTAAAGACCAGAGAACCTTTGAAGTCAAGCTGTTCTAATTAATCTACCTAATTTTGCATTTTGCTTGTCTCAGAAAAATATTCTTTCACTTCCAGTCTGTTCCCAGTATTGATAACTGATCCTGCCCCAGGATGGAGGGACCAGGTAAGCTGCTCTCCTGAGATGGCACTCAACACTCCATTTCTGAGATACGGTAACAAATGAACTAACCTCTGAGCAGCAACCTGCAAACAAAACCGGAACATATTTGTCTCTCTTGCAAATGCATCCTGATTATCCTAGGCTTATAGGTGTAAGCAATCCTTAGACTTGTCAGCTTTCCTTAAACTGATGTTGTTCCTTTACTGATGTTTCCTTACTGTGATGTTGTACCAGCCAAGCCCTGGTCTACTGCAACATGCCAGACTGGGAATCCATTACAACACAACCACTAAATATATGTTAGAGGAGTAGCAGATGTGCCCACTGGCTTGGGAAAAGCAGATGTTACGTTTAATTATGTGACAGAGTTAAAAAGGAAGCAGAAACAAAATCACGTATGCAATTAATGAAGGGCAGGAAACTTTAATTAGATGAAAGTATGTAATATTAAGCAATTATTTTGCTCAGATGAGACAATTTTCTGAATTCAAATCACTGCTAAACCTGAACAGTCTGCCTAGATCCTACACTTCATAATGCTTAGATTCAGAGTTTAGAGCATCAGGGTCAGAATGTCTGAAGTCAGATTCAAATATCTCCAGAGTGGAGTACAAATAAATGGTTTAAAACTGCAGCCATCTGTGGTGAGGGTTGTCATCCTTTGACTCTGAAGAGACAGAAATTATCAGAAGTCCTTGTCAATTATGAAATGCAGGAAGATGTTACTTTACCATTTCAGGCTTTGGATAACATTAAATACACCTACATGCCACTACAGTAATGGTATTCCCAAAGTGTGTCCTATGTTATACTTGCAGCCCTCAAACTCTTCCTGTGCAGCCTGCAAAAGGATGCCAACCTACAAGAGAAGGAAGGAAGGGAGCACATGCTGCCCGAGCGCCAGCGCTCTCCCAGAACTCACATCTTCCCTCCTCTTTCCCCTCTGTGTAGGGGCTGGGCATGCCAGCAATGCTCAGGTTAGGAGTCTGAGGAATTAAACTGTCTGCAAATATATGAGTTGTCACTGGCTTCTGTGTGTAAGGCCTAAGGGGTGCTTCTCCAGGGCATCAGTTAGCTCAGACAGTACACTGAAGATTGTGGGGTAAGTGAAACTGGTACATCAGCGTTTCTGCCTCGCCATCATCACTGATGGTGGGTAGTTTGCCCTAGTTGAAACACTGCAGGGGCATATTGTGCTTAGTGTGGGGCCTAGCACACAGATGAAATGGTATTCCCCATCCACCTTCCTTGCTATTTTCCCCAGCTTTCCCTGATTTTCCCTGGTCTGCACATGCTTGAGATCTGTGCAACAGGATATTGAGCAAAGGAGGTAAAAATGACTGTTGGATACAGCTTTGGTCACTGAGCACAACCAGTTTTTCCCTTGTGCTTGACAAGACTAAGTACTTTGAGAGAAAACCAGTGTGTGATTATGTTGTTACTTGAAGGACTATAGTCCAGTATTTCAAATGCAAAGTGCAAAGCTTTGATTGTACAAGCAAACTTACCTTTGACATTACATACTATCGCGAGCTTTACCTTGCAGCCCTACCACTCGTTCAATGGAGGTTTTAGTGGAATCTTATTAAACGTAAAAAAGTATTGGCACCTGAGGACAGATAGCTCAACAAATATTAATGAAAGTTAGTAAATAAGGAGATATGTTAGTAAAAGTAGTGCTCTTCAGCACATTGCCCTTCTCCTGTCTAGGGTTTTGGGGGTCATTACATAGTTATGTTTGTAACCATGTATTTAACTGCAAGATTTTGCTAGTAATTGACAACAGGATTCTCTTCCACAATAAAAAACTCATCTGATAGATCTGTAAGATTTATGGAGACTGTAAAGCTTAAAACAGAACAAAAGTAATCTTGAACTGATGCAAAATTCCCAGCACAACAGAGCAAGCCATGGTTATAGGGGAATTTTAACTAGCTCTCACTATATTTTTAAAACATATACAGAAGTGAATACTGTATATTCTATGATAATAATTTACTTTTAGAGATATCTAACACTAACCAATTGGCTAGGAGCACTGCAATATACCACTAATGAATTATCTTTATGCAGCACTTTGCATCTAAATGATGTCGATGTGCTTTATAGGTTAAATACTTGGCTGTTGTAGCTCTATTGCAGCCTGAGTGATTTCAGAGGATCTATGCTTGTATACGAGTGAAGGATTAAAAGATATTTTTTCATGCACATTGACATTCAACCATGGATGAACAGCCGTCTACTAGCTAACAACACTGCTTCATGTGACT
>VZTV01119996.1:3056-39277 GCA_013400875.1 Anhinga rufa
GGGTCTGGGCGCTGAGGGCGTTCGTGGCCTGGCTTGAAGCGACCGCGAGCGCTGCCCCCCACACCCCTTCCCCCCCGCAAATTGCTGCGAGAACATTCCTGAAATTAACCCTTCCGAAATACAAACGGCAATTTATGTCAATGTACTGGGGGGGGGGGTCCAGCAAGAAAATCTGGATAGTCGCCTCCTTTTATTTTCTTTTTTCAGACCCCCCCCTTGAAAAGCAGAGGCATTTCTACAGCTCTAGATTTATTTATGCCGGTACGGAAGCGAGAATCTCCGTTTGGCACGTGGTCCGCGCCCCGCCGGTTGCCTGCACAAAGTCCTTTGCAGATCCTCTTTTCAAGGGTAAAGCACGGGAGCCCGTGTGTGCGCGGTGTTCCCCCCCCTCTCCCCGTGCCGATCTAGGCACCACACACACACGGAGCCACCATCGTGAAATAGTGATCTCTTAACATCATGAAATAGTAATCGCTCAACCTTTGCTAGTAGTAGTTCTGCGTCTGCCATGGGTTGGTTCGGTTTTGTTCCCTGCTTAAGTGACGGTAATGAGATTTCTATGAGTTCTCAAAGCTTTTTATGGGGCTTTCTAACCCTCTCACCTCCGCTTTTTTGTGCAAAACCACCACCGATTTGTCTAACTTTGTGAGTTTATCGTGATGTTGCGCTCCAGCCCGTTCCTCTACTCTGTTCCTTCGAGAGAGGGGGCTTCCTTCTTTCAAGAAGGGATCAATAGAGGCCTCTGAATAGAGAAAGCATGAGACTGTAATAGGGAGGTATAGACAAGTGAGAAAAGCCTACATTAGTGCATCCCGGAGGAAAACTGCCATGGTGCACCTGAAGCAGCCCGTTCCCAGGAGGCTGAGGGAATTAAGTGGAGGATCTCTAGGCGCAGAAAACAAGTCAGGTTGAAAAGAAACTGCGTGTCACAGCTGCCACACACAACCCCAGGCCGCCCCCTCCCACGTCCTTTGTGACCAGCCCTCCCCGCGGCTAGAAAACCACCTGGGCCACAGAGTGTTGCTGTGCCAGGATCGCGCACCTTGGGACCTGGGCTCAGAACCTGGCCCTGACGGTGTTTTGCTCTGTGTTCCTGGGTTGGTGTTGAAGGAGCGCCCTTCTCACAGCCGCGCGCGTACCTACGCGTCTTTCTGCCCGTCGGCAGCCAGGAGTGGAACGAGGGCAGGAGCGTCCTAACGCAGCCACTCGACGCCTGATCTTCAGAAGTGCCGGGTACTCACAGATGCTCTTACAGCTAATGGAAACCACGAGCCCTTTGCACCCGGGCGATGAACAGCCGTAGCACAGCGTATCCCGGGGAAGGCTTTTGCACGGTGGAGTTTCTTCTGTATTCTGCTCTGGTAGATGACAAGGGCTGGGTCTCTGAAGCCATGCATGTGGCATACTCCTTCTCTTGCTGTTGTTTGAGAGAGCCCAGAAGGCGTGACAGAGAGGCTGCAGTCTGAAAGTCCTTTGTTTTCTCGTTTTACGCATTAAGAAGATACGAGTTAAAGAGTATTTCTTTGACCCTGGGTGCTGTTGCTGCTGGGTGCTGCAGACGTGGGTTTCGTGAGCAAGCACTCCACGTGTAAACGGGAGCATTGGGCACTTCTAAAATAGCATCCCCATAATACCGTACCCACAACTACATAGGATGATCAGAAAGACTGAAGCAAACCACGTGCAGTATATAGACTGTAATATAACTTGCTCTGAACCCGTTTCCACAACATTTACACACGGATTTGGACAAGGGTAGTAGATTTATTGTGATCACTTGTAAAAAGCTGATTTCAAGTTCTGCCACTCCAAAACTATTCGTGAACCAACCAACGCATACATTGGGGGTTCTAGATTCTAAATGTCACACTATATACCCAGGGGGAAACCCTTCCTGTTACCTGTAACGAGAACTCCTCTTAGCTCTAGGAACAGGTCTCAGTTCTACAAATATTTATGATGAAACTCACACGGAAGGGTACGCTCGTTGGTGTCAGTTGGTGAGAAGTTTGCTTAATATCTGCTAAAGACACAGCATATATATAAATTAGGTAGCTTTGTTTTCATACAAATGTATATAACCGATTCATAGGTAGAGATACGAACGGCGCTTGAATGGGTACCACTCAAGTTAAGTACCATTTGAGCTTGCGCCTTCACAGAGAAGGAGAGGCCCGCTTTCTAGCACAGGTTTTATAAAGCTGAGTTTGGGGAAGCACGCTGGAGCTGCATGCTTCATCTACTGTGGCAACGGCTGCGTTTCACATTGCCTTCAGACCAAACAAGGCTTCCCAGCTCTCCTTCCTGGGGAGATCTATTCCGAGCAAACACCAAACTTGCACACATTAGTTTTACAGAATAGCTTTCTGTTTAATATTTCAACACAAGACCTCAACGTTTACTTATGTAACTGAATAATATTTGCAGAACGTAACAAACACTGCGTTTACCTGTGGTTTTCCTACCGTATAGCGTAGGGTGGGACACAGTCACACCAGCTCGACACAAATCCGGAGGGTTTGGTTCCAGAAAGCAGTATTTTAGCAGCAGGGAAATGACTCCTCTTTATGTAAAACAGTTCCCTCTTGTGGATATTCTGTGTACAGTATCACAGACAAAGCATTTACAATATTAATCAAATCCAGATCTTTGCAATTAAAAAAACCCTCTATTCAGCAATGATCTCAACGCACAGGACAACCTTGGGTTTAGCAGGTAGATGTACACGTAAGGCAGAACGAGCACTGCATTTAATCGGAGATAGTCTACCTGCAAGAGTGCTCGTTATCAATAACAAATTATTTAATTAAGCGCAATAAATGTAACAAAGCTAAAGAAAGTTGCATAACTGTACCTGTATGAGTCAAGTATAAATCACAGTGGATTTTTGCTTATATGAGAAAACCTTCTGCACATTCCAGTAAGGAAAACCGTGATTAAAAAAGAAGGAAAGCGTACACTGCATAAATAACAGAGACCATAACAGCAAAACAGTCAGGGTTTCCAAGGGTCCACGTACTAAGTACTGAAAACAGAGAAACTCTTTGGAATGATAAATCATTCCGTTAAAACTAAAGAGTCCAGGCAAGCAAGTGGCACAGCTTCACTGGTGACACAATATCGCACCAGGGATTCATTTGGCATGACAGTTTAAAAAAACACGAATGGAGTCACAGCGTAAGATTTATATGTTCCCTAAACGATGACTACATTGTACAAAGAATATCTTTTTTCTTAAGAAATGAAATGCGAGAGGACAAACACGTTTTGCCAGAAGGCATTTGGTCTAACTGAGTCTGGGAAAATGATAGAAAACAATTGCATGTTATTATCTTAAGTGAAATTATATATTTATATTAAAGAAAAAAGGGCTAAAAGCCTTTATATACCAATATACCATGAACTTGTTTGCCACAACTTATTTGTCTAATGGTTATATATAAAACCTTCCCTTTTGATTAAAGGTACAGAGTAAATGTTGAACAAGCAGCTTAAGGTTCTATAAAGGTAAATACTTTTCCAAGGTAAAAAAAAAAGCCAAAGTTCCAACCACTGGGTATGTATTTATTCTCCGCAACACCCGGCTGCAGGCTGCTAGGTGAACAGTCCCTTACAGGATGCGCTGTTGCTACCTCATGTGATAGTTTAACCGGCCTAAATAATTACTGTTTGTGACCAACAGCCTCCTCCTTCACGTTCTTGCCCCCTTAGAGCATGCTGTTGGCTGTTACGTAACGTCACTAGCTGTGACAAGCAAGAACTTACACACGGAAGTACAATGAAATAACAGTAAAAATTGTTCACTAGTCAAGGGGCCAGGTCTGTGTTCCTGAGGTCAGCGGGGCATTTGGTCTTGACTTCAAGTGATGGAGACACAACATCAACCAGACTTTACGTATAATCGCAGGTGCCTTGCGCAATTAAAGCTGAGCCTCGCTTTAATCCTCTTCCTCACTGTTCCTACTTTGTCCTGGGGGAAGAGTGAAAAATAATACCTCTGTAGTGATGAGGCGGGTGTGGGAAACAAAACTGTATCATGAAATAGCGCTGAGAGATTTTTGCCTTAATGCAAAATGTGTGCTCTCTGAGACCCTGAGGAAGATCCCGTGCTGATGTAAAACCCACGGAAGCGTGGATCTGCTGTCCTTGTCTTAAAGACTCTCCAGAGGAAGGATTTGCAAGAGTTGATACTAATATGCATACAAAACTTGCCTGGCTGCGCGTGACTATATATTTGCATATGACCAATGGTTACCTTTCGCATTTGTTCTTTTCATGGAATTTGGTCAAACTATTTCAGGGCATATTAACTGAAAAATCCTGTTTAGCTTATTTTGCACCTACCCAATCCCCGCTCGAAGACTGAAGTACATATTTAGCATGATAATATATTGCACTCTGTAACACCTTCTTATCAAAGCACTTTGCAAATACGAATACATTCGGCTTCATCACATCTCTCTGTCACACTAGACGTGAACACTATTCTTGGCAGCGAGGTTACGTAACAATTTCCTTGAATTAGTTAAAACTTTCGTATTGAGATCTATTTTGGCACTTAACCCTGGCAAAATCCTCCAGCTGGCAGGACGAAGGCATATCTCAGCAGAATGCTTTAATGGGTCACTCAGTCATTCAGAGTGATCATCTCCAGGGTACTGGAACCCTTGCACTCAGTCCAGCCAAATAAAATATGAAAGAAAATCCCTTGTTCATGTTAATCCATACATCATGAATAGAAATTTAATACAAAGTAGTATTGCAAACATAGAGTGTTTTCCTTGGACTTTTTTTTAAATAAGGCGATTCTTGGATATCCTCGTGTTCTCTTTAATAGTTAGACCTAAGCGTACTTCCTTGTCCTCATTTTCCTCTTACCAAATGTCCTGAGTCACACAGTATTTATTTGGTTAGATGCGATATTTCGTGCCAGTAGAACCACTTCTTATTGGAAAATTAGTATGGTTTATGCATTAATGGAATGCTAAGAAGACATAGCTAGCGTCTGAAAAAAGGTGATAGCGGAAATTTTGTCTTCAGGAGCAATATTAATTAAGCCATATTATATCCTCTGAGGTCTGTAAGTGCATTTAATAAATACCAGTCCACACGCTTAAAAGCGCTCTTGACTCCTGCGAGTCAGAGCCTGTTTATTGCTGGTTGTATTAATGATTTTTCCTTCCAGTCAGGGGTTTTGCCACAGGCGAGGAGGAGGAAGGTATCCGGGGGTATTCTGCAGGCGGAATAGTAGCAGCCACTTTTAAAACACAGGTAGGCTAACAAAGGAGATGCAGAAATAGCAGTTAAACAATGCATCGAAACAATACCCAAAACAAATCAAAGAATGAAAAAGGCCTTTAAAACGCCTCTCTCAAACCATGAGTTCCCCTTTTTCCGAGCGGGCCTTGACGTCCATCCAAACCAGCAAACCCTTCACCCGGTACTGAATGGTAAGGAGGGAACAACAGAGAAATAAGTGATGTGAAGTGGTGCGCGGAGAGCCACCCCAGAAGCAGCGTAAACATTCCCTAACTCTGCTTTGTGTTGGTTTTCTTGGGTTGTATCAAATCAGTCCAGCACCAGCACCCTGCAAACATGCTGGTGCGATGCCAGGACTTACTTCCGCACCACTTGGCACCTTTCGTTTTGTGGAAGCAGCTCTCCGGTTCTTTGTGTAAATGCTGGCGTCCTTTGGTCCTTCCAGGTAGACCCAGAAACTTCTAGTGGAGTAATACAGCAAATATTACAGTAGTACAGCAAATAAATCTAAGTCCTCTGTGTGCCACCCTCACGAAAGCAGCGCGAGCGTGTCTCCCATACCGTTGGGCAGTGTCCGACAGCGGCGTTCCCGCTGTGGCTATGGCTGCTAGCTGCAAAGCACTCCAGAACTACTCGGGTATTGCCGTAGTGATCGCAAAGACCAATACTAATGTTTTTTAATGTAATCGATTTGGAGGACTAAATGGTTATTGGCTCATCTTTTAATATCTTGCTATTCATTTTACTTGATATCTGGCATACTGGAAATGCGTAGGCCAGGTAACTTTGTTTAAATGCTTCTAGGAACCACTTGGCTTTGACTCTAGACCCTTCTAAGACATGACTAAAAGGGAAGGGAGGGAGAAGAAATTTCACTGTTGTACGTCTAAAGATGCCTGGGCAATTCTCTTTTAAAGAAAGTCCGGCAGCCAACTTTGCCATGGGGAACCTGCAGAGAGACGCTGCTGTCAGAATCGGACCCCCTACAACGGAAGCACTGCCAGTCACCCCTGAAACCCGCCGCCAGCCTTAACGGACCGTAGGGCTCCGAGGCCTGTGGTGTGCAACTGAAAAAAACTACCTGGGGAGCAAAGTAATAGTAGCGGGACTGTACTGCTGCTCTACTCCGGCTAGGCCGATGGCAATTTTCATAAAAGTTGGCTAATTGTGAAAAACAAAGAAGCTGTGTGTGTACCGAAAGCAGCCGCTGAGAAAAACAGCTCTGAAGAGTAGCTAATTTAACGTCCACCAGGTGTAAATCTGCTTAACGCTGAAAAATCAGACATCAGGCATGCTAAAACCATAAAGGGGAGACCATATGTCTCCCAGCAGCCACCCCATTCGTTTGCAGCTCATTGTGACACTTACACTTCGTTCTGCCCAGGACATATTCGCATTTAGGACCTTGGTGTTTATTTTTGACAACAACCTCAACGTAATTTCGGGAAGAGCAGTATTTGCAATGATCTGCTTTGCTTTCTTGTCTCTCACGCTTGTCTGGAGCTGAATAGCCGAGAACTGGAAATTTGCAACTGAAAATAAATTAGAACAGAAATAAATCAGGGCCACTTTCATTATCAGACACCAGCCCGATCAGGAAGGTTTGAAAAGCTGAATCTCAACATAATCAGAAGACGCTCTTTCTCATCCCGCTACGTAAGCGCGTATCCACCAAAGAGTTTTTCCAATAGGAGGAAGAGAGAAAACCCAGTTAACGCGCAATCCTGCGAAATGCTGAGCATTCCTGCTTTGATCCAGCAAAGCATTTAAACAGGTGTCTAATGTTATGCACAAGTGATCTCACGGAGTCCTGTAACCGAGTCACATGTTTAAAATTAAGCATGTGTTTTAGGTCCAGGGTGACAAGGCTCAGCACCTTGTATGATTAAGTGACTAGTAGGCTGAAGAGGTTGTCTAGGAGTCATGTCCTTAATTGCTTGCTGACTTCATCAGCGCTTATGTCTTACTGAGGTTGTATTTGCTAGCGAGCAACATAAAGGTGACCTTTAGTTCCAGAATTAATATAGCTTTAGGATTCCCTTTCCTGTTTGGAACTAAATGTTCTGCAATTAACAAAATAACGATAACACCCAACTTCGTCACAATTTCAGAAGAAACGGTGATTAACTTACGTTATTTTTGTACGATAAAAGATGAACCTCTGGAATAATATTCTAAAGACATAACACTCTGGGTTCTCACTGACAGATCCACATACATCCTCTCACAAGTCAAAGGTGCTGCTAAGGATCAAATATATACCAGTACTCACAGAGACGTGTCAAATGTCAGAGCTCTGCTAATGCAGCGGTCTTATATGGGGTACTAAGCCTACCACAGCAGGCTGTAAAACAAAATACCCTCAGGCCGAATTCAAACTAATTGAAGTCAAGGCCACAATGAATGGCTGCCTTAAAAAGGCTGTATTTTCCAAGCGAGCTTATAATCTTTTGTCCTGTGCTAAATTCAGTGGAATGTTGGGATGTTTAATGGCAACCAACAAAATGAAACTCCAGTTACGACCTTCAGCTGCAGCCTCTGGGTGATAAAATAACGGCGGGGTGAAGCTTTATTAACTGGATAGTCTCATGTGCTGCATCTTCTCATATCCATGGCTTTAATTTAATCTGATCTGTGGGCAGAAGTTAATTTCTGTTTCCATAAGCTAATTGAAATTCAACCTGTGGTCAGAACTTAGATAAGTTAGTTGGGAAGAGGCAGGGATTGTTTGTGTCTTATGCAACGGGTGCGGTTTTGGCTTCGAGTACAACTCCGTAGCTGCATCAGAGAAGGACACGTGTGGATATCTGATAATAATGTACATGTGCATATCTAATAATAGTTAGACACGGGCTAATTTGTAATCAGTGTAGCAATATCTTTGGGGAAAAGCATGATAAAGCATCTATTTTCACAAACGTTCACAGGTGGGTATCCCGCAGATAATTTTTAATTATTAATCAACATGCAGTTTTAGGCACTGGAATACTAAATTGTATTTAAATGTGAGATGTATTAATCACAAACCTTCCACCGTCTCAGTCTCGTCTCATTCAAAGTTTCTGACAATAAACCCCGGTGTATTATATTGCCTTATCTCACACAATAGGTTTTCCCAGCGTCTTTACTAGAGGGAAGTTCTCTGCTATACATGTGATAATACAGTCTTGTTCGTATAACCTCAGCATGAGAGAAACAAATATATACAGTCCGCTGACAACTGCGGTAGTAAAAATACTTTTAATTTTTACAGAGGGGATTTTTTGCAAGTTTTATGGGAGGTGAACATGGTCTGTTTTTCATAAATTATGGCTATTGCTAAATGCGTATTACAAAGTTATTACTTAGTATTATCAACGTTTACTAAGCTTGTAATCGAGGCCTGTTTTTCCTCTGTATTTCCACAATGTCATATTTCAAGTGTTTTCTTTTTGTATCAAGAAACGGGTGACCTAGCACTTTTTAAGCGCTATAAACTGATGAAGCTCTATAGGCATCTATGTCTCTTCGGGTCAAGGCAGGCGAAAGGCAAAGATGTGTCAGGCGTTTTATCACCCACAATTAAAAAGACAACATTTTAAGTGCTAGAGGACCCTACAGCCGTATTAAGATTCTATAATACAGACTCATCAGTACTTCAGGGGTCTGAGTGTGGTCCTGGAGGAGCTCTAGCAGTGTGATATTCATTCTAATTTAAGAGAAGAAAAATTAGAATTTGAGGGATGCTTATACTCAAGCCCATGGACAAAACAGGCTCACTACTAACGTGCTTTCCTAGACGGAAACTCGCCTTCCTTATCTAAAAAAAAAGTTCATAAAACACTTTCTCTTTTGTTTGCAGAAAGATTCAGCTGTTTACAGACAGGTAATCATGAGTGAATTATTTACTAGCTGCCACAGAGCAATAGGACGATGAAAGTTTGTCAAGGGCAGGTTAGCATTAATATAAACAAATACCCTTAATAGACAGCATTTAGGCAATACACTTCGTTCCTTGCGCTTCAGGTTAGTGCCCTCAGTGACAGGCACTGTCAGCTCATTAGGGTGTGTTTAAGTCCTGATGGATGTGTCAGTGCAACACGCTTCCGTGGGCATTGCAAGAATCACAGAGTAACAGCTTTAACCAGTTTTTTTATCGCTATCAATAAAGTGAAAGGCATAACCTAGATGATGTTAAAGTTTCTTCTTTAAAAAGAAGGTTTCCGCTGCCTTTTTTCCCGGACGGTACAGTAACGGCTTTCCAACGCCAACTAAAACATACCGCCAGCCGCCTTCAGTGGTTTACCTTCCCTTGTGCGAAAGAACTCTTGTCTCCCAGACTCTAATAAATTCAGTATTAGCCATTTTGAAACATGGAGTGTCATCTCTCCAGTCTTCTCTGGATTAATATCAGCTTTCAGGAAGTACTAAAGGTAGAGCTATTTCTTCGGACAATCAGATCAGATGTGCTTTACCTTCTTCAGCTCGCTCCAACTTCTTCCAAACTCCCATGTTACCTGGTTCTCACCTTAGACCGATACTTCTGCCATCCAGAAACCTCTTATCATCCCAGTCCAAGTGTAATAAAAATATCCCAGTTCTGTGGCTTGTGAAACCCTACTGGATGAAGGCTGAGACCCTTACGAACTCAGGACGCTGAGGATAAAATGACTCATACTGAGGATAAGCTGCATGGTAGGAGTCAGTGCTTTCCAATGCTTCTACAAGGCGAGAGAAGACAGCTCTAGACTTGGCCCTACTAAGCGGGAGTACGCTAGGCAACATCCAAACAGGGGCTCCGCCATGGAGACGGAGACCGAAGGCAAAAAGCTATTCAAGTCTGAGAGAAGTTTTTCGAGTAGCTGGTTACAAAGGAAATGCAAGGTGCAGCTTCAGTGATATCCAGATTTATTTTGTTTCCAGTTACTGGTTTGATTATTGAGACTGGCTTCCTATTAAACTTAGATCTGTTGGATGTAGGTCAATGCACACACATTTCCTGTTATATTTTCCTCACGATGCCCAATATCTCTTGTATAATGTGTACGTGTTCTTGAAAACTAGACAGAGGCGTTTAAATCTCTTCTAAACCAGGCAATGTAACTATTACTAGAAAGTACTACAGATGGCTGACTAATTGAGCCATGGAAAGCATTATCGCACCATTTCTCAATTTAGAGCTCGTTATTCATTTGAGTTCAATCTCATTTCATTACTGTTATAATTCCGTACAGTATTAAAGCGAGTTTCAAATTTGCACACCTGTGTGAGGTTAGTTTGCAGTCTTCTGAACGACACCTCATTTCGAGCCGGTCCTACTGCACCGCTGAAAAGTATTACTTACTTATTTCCTTATTTTCCGAGGGTTTGGGATCGTAGCTGAGTTAGTTGAGCAGAAGCCCTAAAGCCAAGACGCACATGCAGCCTTGGCTCCGTGACCTTGAGCAAGTCACACGCGCTCCGTGGGTTTCATGTTTACTTCTGTGCCGAGGGTATTGTGGGGGTTAATATTTCTACCGCGCTTTTTGAGCTTTAGATGAAAGGCACTGTAAAAACTCAAAGCGTGACTTATTAATAATATATATACAGACACGTCTTCCCAGTTTATGTCTCAGGTATCCCGCATGGGGATTTGTATTTCCACAAAGCTGCGGGTCTTCTCCAATAAAACAGGCTACGGCAGCTACTTATTTAAAGTTCTTTTGCACCAGATTAACTGAGTGCCTGAGAGAATGATACTAGGTCACCTTCTTAAAATGGCCTGAATACCAGCAGAAGATTAAGAAATGGGGGGAGCGACTATATTTTGTTACACTGAAAGCATTACGAGCAAAGTGTGTATGAGCAAAGTGACATTCAGTGACAGATTGAATTGCATTATGATAAACTAAAAATGGCAGAGAGACTCAGTCCTTTGGAATAATAACTCTTGAAGATTTTCCATTTTGATAATCGGTTGATTGACAGGGGGGTTACGAAAAGAAAGTGGCTATGACTTTTGGTGATGAAAAAAGCCGCGTTGTGATCTAACAGAGTTTCACCCTTACAACAGTGGCATTACCATCTGCAGCTCTGGTGGTTTTCATGAATCCTGGCTCGTTCTTTACAAAATTATCTACTCCTTAACTTGCCCAGCAGTGGCACAACAGCAGCTGTTACCAAATACTCATAATAACAGATCATACGTGATAGAGGAACACGAGCTACCTTTCATCTGGCCAGGACGCTTCCAGTGCCACCCTATAATTAACTGTTGCTGTGACTTCGTTTAAGATCATGTGTGTTAAAATATAGTTGGAATTCCAAGGTTCTCGAGGCCCTAATGCTGTCCATTTATGCAGCTTGTCTTTCCCCTGGAGTATCGTAAGGCGGAACTCGAGTGTGTGGGTTACTTCAACAGCATTTATAGAAACATGCATCAGAGAGCCATCTTTTGTGCCGTATCACAGTAGGTGAAACAAGGAGAGGAACGGAAAATACCCAGGAGCAGACAAAGCTGCTAGCGGCAGCGTTCGTGGTGGAGAAACAAGCACGAGACAACAGAGTCCAGAGAGCGACAGGCTGAAAAGACAAAGACTTGAGCGAGTGTTTGCGTTTGTATAGCAGGTTACTTTTCCGTATTTTTGGGCCAGTTTCCTACGTCAACAAAAGCGTTTGCAAGGTATAACCTCAAGGGTTTCTCTAGTCGAGGTTAGGCAAGTACCAGTTTGTTGATAACGTATCATTTTATTTGAGTGATGTGTCCAACTGATAGAGCGTAAGGGATATTACTGGGCTATTAAGCACGAGAATTCGCACTCTATATTAAATTTCTAATATGCCTACGTTTGTGTATTTTATGGTTTTTTTAATGAAAGACATGAATGCAATTAAATCTTCACTGAGCGCGTTGCAGTTTTCATACATTACAGGATCAATTTCCAGCATTGTATTTCACACTGAATGGCAGCTCTTTTTTTTTTATTTTTAAATTTGGCTTTTGTGAAAGGTGAGGGTTGAGAACAGACTTTATATCTAGCCAATATCAATGTAGAAAGGGAAATATTTTTTCTCCAGGCCTAGTCACATCCAGCTGAGAAGGAAATCTACTTTGTCGGTGTACCGTGAGCCAAGCCAGACAGTCACTGGCAGCTAGAAACCAGGTCACAGTGGTCTGCAGCGATCCTGCTGCTGGATCGTATTCTCTAATGGAGAACGTCCATGAACAAAGGTGCAAACTGCATCGGCAGCAACAGCTGGGCGAAATAAGATTTAACTGCTTATTGGAACCAGATGGTGGGCCGTTAGAAATAGTCTAAGGCTGCCCAGGAGGAGCAGGAGCGGGCCTGTGAGATGCTGCAGCAAGCAGGAACTGAAAGCGTTAGTGTACAGGCTTTGTAGGATGAACATATTGAGGCACTCATTCCCAATGCCTCCCTACCTCTATTATAAATTTTAAGGGCCGTGAGCAGAGGAGAAGGATACAAATTATAGAAACAGATGGAGAGTCAGTGAGGCACGGAAATACAGGTGCGGTATGAACAGATGGAGTGAGGGGGGAAAAGGAAAGGAAGAGGGCTAAGTCTGAGAGTCGGTGGACTCTGCCTGGCTCTGGATGCACAAAATTCTGCAGGTGTGTAACAGCTCAGCCTTGGGGGGGGATTCGGAAATTCATTACATCACTTTCTTTCCCAGATAGCTCACTCCCTCCCACTAGGGACACGAGTTTCTTCCCTCCCCCACGTGCGTTAAAACAAGTTGACTTGTCCTTGAATACATCTGACTGCCAGTTTTTAAAAAAAGTTATCTGTGGCAGGGCAGAACCAAATCAATATCACTAACTAAGAGCCCTTATCTCCTTAATACGACGGCAATGCCTTTTTCCCAACTCTAGACCACATTAGTTTACAGATCGATGTTAAACACAATGGCAAAGCTGGAATGCTCTGGCTTTCGATCCCAGGGCCGATAGCATCACTGTCCTAAAGGACAGTGCCAGTCGAGGTACTCAGTTCGGGTAACCATCTGATAAACCTGGACTGCATTCACCAAACGCCACATCCAACAGCACCTTCCCCGTGCCCAGCGAAGCGCAATCTCACTGTCTGACATTAATTACCTCAATTTCCCTTTTGGAGTAAAAGGGTGAAAGATGGCTGTTATTTATCCCCCAAAAGAGTTGTCTGATGACTGATGTCTGATGTGAGGTAACTCTTAAGTCCAAAATTAGAGTACGTTTCCTCTCTACCTTTGCTGATTCAGCACAGGGAAACGTCGCTATGGATGACAGCCTTCTGTAGCAGAACTAGCTGTGTGGGGCCTGGGAGGTTTCGCCTAACAGCAGCCCTCGCTGGCAGTCCGGGGCCGTGAGCTAGGTTGGCTGGAAGTCTTCCGACTGACGGATGGAAAAGCTCTACCCGCCGTGCCCAAGCCTAGCTGGGGAGGCAGCCTCTCAGCAGCAGCTGGACGCAGGGTTGAGCCCTCCGCATCCGAGAACCGGTTCTGTGATCAACCATTTAACTCTGCTCAAAATGCCCGCGCGCCTGCCAGCCTGAGGGCTCGCTTGTGAAACACCCTGTGTGGAGGAGCGAACATCTGTAGGCAAACACGGCACTTCCTTCCATTCATCTTTATGCTTTCTTCCACTGCCTTTTGGAAAACCAGGACTTAGCATTCCAGGCATTGCTTGCTGGCTATCGTTGATCACAAAGCTCCTCTATTCTTGAAGAGAGTCTCTGGTTCTTTCCTGCAGCAGCACGTCTATTTGAAAAATAGGATTGCTAGGGAAGATTATTTATCATTTTCTTATTAAATCCAGAAGTTAGAAGGAAAAAATATCTGTTGGGTCAACTAGTCTGTCCTCTCTCAAGAACAAGACTTCTCCCTTTCGCACATTTTACAACGTGAGCTTTGCAGGACGTACATACTCTGGCTTGGCTGAGAGCCTCCTCTCCTAGGATGAGGAGATCCTCATCCTAGATGAAGGAGATCCTCCTTCTCAGCTGGATGTGACTAGGCCTGGAGAAAAATGGGCTCCATTTTGAAAGATTACTTCTAGAGCTCCAACAGAGACCTTGGAGCCTGGGGGCGTAATTTCAACTTCCACGTCTTGCCCGCAGCACCTCCTTCATGCAAACCCCAGATAGCACCCTAAACACTGGCATCAAACAATGTCACTGCTCGAGCCTTTTCTGGCACGTGATCAGAATGAGCGTGAAGGTACCCAAATGCAGCAAAACGGCGTCCCTAAGGGGCACCCTCATGGGTGCCATCCCACTCATTTCTGCACGGTTTGGGGGGCGCTGTATAACCCTTTGCTTGGCCTCTGATTCTTTGATTCGGTTTCATTATCTCCACTTAGTTAGCTTTAGTTATCACTGATTGACATCAGCGTTTCGTCATAAAACCAGGATGATATCACAAAGGTCTGCCAGCTGGCCGAGGAGCAAAGCTGAATGCTTATTAGATTTTGAAGGCAATATCCAATAGACTACCACTGTTAGTAGATTTATGCAAGTCATGCAGCCCTACTACAGTGAGATGTCTTATGAACTATTAGCTTTGGGAACACTGCAGGCTAAGGCATACATTAAGCAGATTAAAAACAAATAGGAGGTGACAGAAGACAATAGCAGCCATTAAAGGAAGGATCACAAGATCTGTTGGACAGAGTCAACCCTCTTAACGTGGAATCACTCTTGTGCAAAGCTGAGCGTTTGCGTCTGCTGCAGTGATACTCCGAGCAGAAGCGAGAAGGAAACTGTCACCGACTATCTTGAGAACCAGCGAATAATTCAGTGCAAGCAACCACCGGTGCCACACAGCACTCCTGCCCTGAGCAAAGTATCCGAAAGACATTCATACACCGAGAGAGCAAAGTCACAGGGCCTGACAGTCTGCACCATTATGGTTTTTACAGTTGCAAAATCATTTTTTGCTTGGCTAATATATTTAAAGGAATTTCTTCTTTTACTTATCCAATCCGTGCAAGAGCCGAAATCTTAAGTCAGACAAAAAATTTACTTTCAATATTAACTCAATTATCAGAAAAGGTTCCTGTAGGTAGGAGAAAAGAGACTTTACCATCTAACCTGTTTTTAAAAAGGGTTTTGGCCTGATTCCAGATGCTTGTTTTTGTATGATCCAAGAAGCAAAGAGAGTAAACTCACAGGAACAAAATTCTTCAGAAATTATTTGCACTCGTGCACAAATACACATGAGAAAATGTATCAAGTCTACAGTCGCGAGCATGACAGATGCACCCAAGGTCTTGCTGACATTGGCAGCCTTACAGGGGCAATCTGTGTATAAGGACAACGTGTTCTTGAGCAATTCCTCCTAACGAGGTCCGCGTGCAGATTAGTTCCTTTAATATCTCTGGCGTAAAGTCTTGTCTAAGTCAGTCATTTCTGCTTACGAACTGAGCAGTAGCACTGCAGAATCATTGGAGGACAATACTGAATAATAAATATAATAATAAATACAATAACATATAATAAATAATAAATAAAATCAATTAGAATGATAATGTGAATAATAATAATGTGAATAATAATGTGAATAATGCTAATAATNGTTTGGTAGCAGGTTGATGACGGGCCCTGAAACAGATCCCTAGAATCTTCCTATCCATATAATATAAAACATTTTTTCCCCAACTGGAGACAGAGCAGTTTAACAAAAGGCTCCAAAAAGCCCGTATCATTTTACCATTTTTCGTCGGCATGAAGTTGCAAAGGGGAAATCAGACAGACTGTGAAAAGTCGTCTCGAAACTCTCACAATTTAAGCATGCCATATAAAATATCGAAACACGCATCTACTACGTTTAGGAAGGGATGTTCACCAGAAGAACTTAATTCCAGGCCTGCCCGTTCTTTACATAATTAATCCAAGGAAACGGTGGTTTTATTTCAGTAGGTAAAATTAATAATATATTGTCACACATGAAAACAAGGACACGCTAAACATCCTTCATTTGCCTAGGAACTGGTTGGATGCATCAAAGGAGACATGGCAGCAGCAGCGATGCGATCCTGCATTAAAGGACGTGGGGCAGATAGCCTCTCTGTGATGCCATGTCAGCAGTGGGAACTGCACGTCACGTCGAATAACCCCAAGAGAAAGAGCCATGCAGTATGAAAGAAGTGGCTTTCAAGTATCTCCTGTCCTGCTTACAGTGGTAGAACGAAGCAGGTTCATGGGAACCCCTGGCTACAAAACCAAGGAAAGCTGGGGCAATTTTTTCCCCTATAAAGGACTTTAAATGCTTTCTGGGTGATGATTAACCCCCCATTCGTCCCTGGGGTTCTTACACGTGCTTCTCACCTCTGGTTTTGTGGATGGAACAATCACCCAAGAAAATGACACCTACTTCCCTCTTCCCTTCCCCTCAAAAGCTCCTGTTAACCTTAGCGATTCCTTATCCTACCAATACACTGCTGAAACCTTTCCAGACTGAACACTGCGTTCTTCTAGCACCACGCTTCTTTGGCCGAGTGAACTAATGAAGTGTGAATTACTGGCATGGAAGGTGCCGTTTCGTACTTAATTGTAGTAATTTCCGTTAAAACAAGAATTTTTTTCTTTTTTTTTTTGTTTTTTTAAAAAGTCACTTAGTATTTCCCTTACGGCCTCTCTCTGAGTGTGTACGTCCCTGACACACAAGGATGTAGGGGAGGATTTCTTCCTGGAATCTTGGCTGAAAAGGGGCATTAACCATACCTATACAGGTAGCATAGCTAGACATGTTATCTATTTCTATTATTATGGGACTTGGATGTCCTAATCAGGATCGGTCTCATTGAAATGTCCTAATCAGGATCGGTCTCATTGAACTGGGTGCTCTTTTTGCATCTCCTTGTCTTTTTACAAGGTTACTTAATAAAGCAAAGACCTTCAAAATAACGCTTGATGGACCCGAAGAAGTAAAGTCATACAGGTTTGTAACTACCATTTTCTGTGATGTTTGTCATTGTGGTATCCGAGTCTTTCATACACAGTTACGGTGCAGGCTCTGATTCGTCTGCAGTGTTTGTAGTCATTTATATACTGGCAATGAGTTTAAAACGAACCCGACATGGTAGCATCATTTTCACTAGTGGCAATAAAAATGACACCTGGAGAGGTAGTTCCGTTTCATCTAGCCTCCTAAAAAATTAATTGAGTAAGAAAGAATGGCCATCCCCATTGTACAGACCGAGAACTCAGCCAGAGGGATGACGTTACATGTCCAAAGCCCCCCTGTAAGGCAAAATTAAAACCAGAAAGGGAAGAAATGAGCCTACGCACAACTGCAGCGCCTGTGCAGTTCTGTTCGAGCAGAGTCTAGGGTCCGGAGTTCAGCGGCAGAAGGAGAAGGCTGGCAGGAGCATGCTTGCGCAAAAACTTTCTGGAACTCAACTCCACCTCACAAATACGTGCTGTAGTAATGCAGAGGGTCTTCTGTGTCTGGGCACCAGGACAGGATGTGGAGACCTCGGGTCAGCCGTTTCGTTTCCAAGCATCCTCTTTAGGCCTGGGAAAGTACAGCTCAACTGTGAGTGAACTGATGGACAAATTTTATCCTTCTTTTTTGTAATCTAGCTTGCTAGTAACAGTAAAGACAATGGCTATCTTTCAGCAGTATGGAGTAAAACTTGGCATTTCTTTTCATAATGCGCAGCAGAATGAGCTCAGCTCTATTAAGGTTATTCTTTCCACAACTCATGAATCAGCCATTCATATTTTCATAATGTCGTATGAATTAAAAGACCATCATTTTAGCCGTTATTTTTAGCAGTTATTTCCTTTTCAACATCCATTGCATCCAGCTCAAAACCTCACTATGTTACAGTTTCTTTGAAGACGATTCTTCTGCACGTGTCTCCTTTCACTTAATCATTGGTTTAGTTTGATCCTTCGACCACATTTTTGAGAGAACGGGAGAGCCCCCCTTGGGACGATCCATGTTAACACTACAATGACTTAAATTGTGTGATTTATGCGCTTCTTAGCATTAAGAGAGGCATCGCCATGTGCTCGGGGCAGTCATATGGGTAACGAGATCAACTAGGTATTTCAATCTATGTGACACGAATAGGCTTCACCAAAACGAGGGAAATGCCAGAGTTATAAAAGGCAGAGCATAGATGTCATGTTTATTTTGTGCTTCAGGCTCGTTAGCTCTAATTAGCTGTCAAGCCAATTAGCCTGAACAGACATGCCAAAATCCTCCCTGTAAGACCAGCTCAAGCGGGTGAGCCGGGGACGGGGGAGTCCACGGCCGCGCGGGGCTGCCAGCCCCTTCCCCCCCAGCGCGGCAGCAGCGGGAGCGGTAACCTGGGCCCATTTGTGCGACTGGACGAGGACAGGCTACAGCGTATCGGAACGACGACTCGAACTTCATGTAATGCAGAGAGCCCTTGCTGAGCCAGCCTCGGCCATCTGCACATCGCTATATATTGCATTTCCTTTTATTACCTCCGATTTATTGCAAGCCATGCCGGTAGCTAAGGGGAAGGGACAGAATTTGCCCTGCATTTATTCTTCAGCTGAGAACCAGCACAGGGTTTATGTTTCCCTTAAAGCCTCAAAACAAGGATTAAGTGTGACTTGACTGCTGTTGGCCCAGCCGGTTCTTTTACAGAGAGGTGTGAAATTCATCTAGTCTGATCATAGCAAAAATATTTTAGTCTCCTTTTCCAACTGGTATTAGAACTAACTTCTGCAGAATAAACCTGCTGAAGGAACAGCTGCAGGAGCAGTAAGTGGGGAGACAGGAGGAGGACCCTTGAATTTTAGAAGCTGTTTTAAGCTCTCCTGAGGCTTAGAACTGGTTTAGGGTGATTGTGTTTGTCCCATTTTTAAAGCTGCTCTGGCTTTGGGCCTTTATTAGATTTTTGTACTGTACATTTTGTTATATTTATATGTATCATGACTATATTTCAACTATATTCCCCTTCCTGAAAAACGAAAATTCTAACGGTAAAATTATTAACTCTGTACTATTACGGTAAGTATAACACCTTTCTAAGACTGATGTACTTAATTATTCATCACATCACAGTAGAAGCAGCTAATCATCTCTTCTGCAGGGTATGAGCATACAAGTATGCTTTTTTAGATGGCGTTTGTTTATTCCCTAAAGCTAAGGAAACAGATTTGGAGGCTAGATGTTGAAGTCCTCATTTAATATTTCAAGTAAGATCAGAACAGTAACACAAGATAGCCCTGAAGATGGCAAGTAGCCACCTGAGGATGACGCAAGGGGAAGTTGCTACGACAGTGAATTCTGACCAGAGTAAAACCAAAATTTTAAAACCCCCACTTGCTTACCAGAAGGAAAGTATGACACAGGAGCTGAGGTCATTCCGAAATCAGACCCCCTGCGCTAGAGCTTTCAGTAGAGCTCTAACAGGGCTTTTGTGACTCCAAGCCTCACCGTGACCCCCAACATCCGTAGAACAGCATGAGAAATATTGCCTCTTGCTCACAGTTGGAAAATAAGGAGAGAGCTAGGCAACCTACACAAAACGAGAGAATCGAGCGCAAGCTAAGCAGTTAAGAACGCCGATTCCCAATTCCGTTCGTCGGTACTCAATTTGAACATCTCTCTATGGGCTGCACTGGCATATTTTACCACGCAGAAGAGGTATACGCATGCTGCTCTACACCGGTTACTGAAGCAAGTCGACTTCCCTCACCAGCGCCACACGGCTGGTGTGCACCACTCCGAACGCGTGAGCTGTTAATTGCCACAGCGCAGGATTTCCCTTGGAGGAGAATTCCCATGGCGAGATTGGTCTGCAGAGCCTATTCTGTGCCGCTTAAGAGACAGCTGTTACAGCAGATGACAAAATCGGAAAACAAACTGAGACAAGCATGGCTTTGATATGTGGAACTGCTGTTTTAGAAACGCCAGGAGGTTTACATTCCATCGTGGCTGTAGAGGTGGAGCTCCTCCGAGGCTTCAAGGCCTGCATTTGGCACGCGCGGTGCTTACTAATTCAAGGAGACAGAGCTGGGAGGAAGCGGTTGTTTGGATGTACAGCGTATAGAACACGTATGTTTTTAGCGAGGGTCAGTTGTGGCACCAAAAATGTCAGTTTATGAAGGTAAACAACACGCTGCCTTTGGTCCCCATCTGAAATGGGGACAGGGACTCTACAGCTTTAACATTAAAGCTTACCGTAAGGTTTCCCGGAGGGACTTCGGATGCCTTCGCTTCAGGGTGCCAAATCTGAGAGATTACAGAGGACTGCTCTTCCAGTAAATTCCTCTGAAATCAGTGCAAGGGGTCTTGTATTAAATGCCAAAAAGAAGCAGCAGCCCAATTGCTTGGTCATGGCCACATTTCTTGACTCTCATCGTTACCGATTTGTGCGTTTTCTTTTTGAGGTAAAAAGAAGTCAACGCATTTCTCCTAGAAAGAATATCCAGTTGAGGCACTGGGCCGTCAACACGTTCCCTACAGGCAAGATCTTCTGTCTGCTTCAGCCATGCTGAATTAAATTTTGTAATAGTAAGCATAAAGATGGTCATCTGTCTCAGCTGATTGAGTTAGGGAAAAAAAAAAGGATTCTGAAATGACATGTTATTCCAAGAAAGTGAGACTATCGAATTAGAGCCGGTCTGCTGAAAAACAAAAAATCACGTAGTTAAAGATAGTATATTCCACCCATGAAAGCCATTTATAACTATAAGCTATGACGTGGTGTTTTTTCAAATAAGAGTTATGCTTCTGCTAGAGTTTGTCATCAATTCTGTGTTGCAACTTACCTTTAGATTTCGATATAGAAGTTCGGATTAAGCTTAATATCAAAATTAAGATAATATTCCTATATTTTGAGTATATCATGAAATAACTAAAAATTATATTCAGCTACTGAAAGACTCGCTACATCAACACTTTTTATCACCTTTGCAATAAATGAAAAAAGCTACATGGTGAATATTCACCTCTGCACAAAGTACCTTCTAACAACTGGATACTTTTTTTATACTTTTTAGCAAGAAAACATAACATTTTCTATTGCAATTTCTCTGGATCGATTGATTTTGACAGCAAATTTGTTGCTCCCTAGGTTTCATTCAGCTAAACCAAAATGTGCCGGTACGATGGAAGCTTTGAATATTGCCAACAATGTATTAGTTCGTCTCTCATCCGAGAAAACAAAAAATCAGAGGCTCGCTGTATTTTTCCTGTGTGGTTCCCTATGCTTCAGCCTGCGGAAACACTGTACTATTTCAAAGAGCCATTTGTCACTCCGCAGTTGAACCAGGATTAATGCCTGTTAGTTGTTACTATAAAGCACGTTAGTGTCTTGGATTAGAAACAACAACAATTATTTTAATTATGTTTTGCTCCTTCTTTTTATTAAAAAAAAACCAAACCCAACCCAAACCCCAAACCCCACAATTATCCCTGGGCTGAATTTGACATCGTACATCATTTTTCTACACTGAGTAGTTTTTACACTGAAGATAATTTTTCACAGAACCATGTCAGCTCATGACAACCTCTTCAGGAAACATTGTTCTCCTGTGGGTTTATATGTAATACTATATTATAAGAAATATAATATAGAAAATTATTATATATAATGTATAACATATTTCTGTAAAAGATATTTCTGTGAGGTTTTCTCAGATTTCTGGGGGTTTTTAATCAATAGCGGAGGAGCCGTACCTGATATTAACCTTTTAGAATTCTAAAAAGAATTCCAACTTCTCACTAGACAGCGTCAGAAAATAGAAATGTTTCTGCGACCCTTAAAACAACATTTCCTCGCTTTTGGTTGGCTTTGGATGTCCTGCTCCTCCCGGAGCTGGCTCCAAAACGTACAGAAAGAAATCATTTGTACCCTTTAAGATCTCCTAGCGAATGAAGATGAGCTTTGCTATCCCACTTCTAAACGGGCAAAAGCGCTTAATGAGCAAACCAGGTGCTGCCGCTCCCTGCGCGTGGGCTGCTCATCAGATTTGTCGTTTATTCTTTGGTGATTTCTTTAAGAAAAGGAGACCGTAAACTGCCTCCGTCACAGCTTTTGGAAGCTCAGCCATGGCGGTGCGGTCGTGTGCACCTTCCCACAGGAACCACCACGGATTCAAAGACGAAACTTTCAGCGGAGCTCAGACTCCAGCGTCTCCCACTGAAAACAAGCGTCGTGCCGATTCTAGGAGCGCTATTCCTTCACATTTTCCCCAAATAAATTAATAGTTCACGTGAATGAGATACCTTGAGCTCCGGTATTAGTCAAACACATAGGCACAGTCAACAGTCATTTCAAGGTGCAAACGTGAATTTTTGTATTTAACACATTCTATAATCGTCGGTTGATTTTTATACCGGTGTAATGATTTTAAGCCCTTACGGTCAGGGATTGTTTCTCTTGCAGTGCCTAGCATGTCTTAGTCACAGATGCAACCAAGTGAATAAGAGTAATGCTAACTCAAGAAAGAAAGTAAAATTTTTTGGCTCTCTTGTTTCTTTAAGCCCTGCAAAACAGTCCTAACTTTTTTGTGAGAAGAGGGAATATTTTCCATCCGTGATGCTTACAAGGGAAGCGCGGACATTCGCCTCTTTCTTTGCAAACATTCAGATTTGATATGAAAGTGTTTTGCCTCAAAACTAAAAAAATTACAGAGAACCTCAGACAAACCCGCAGCCTAATTTACATTTTAACATTACTTTTAAAAAGTAATATATTTAAGTAATGTCTTTAATATTACTTAAAAAAAGAAAGATGTACTTTGCATTGAAAAGATAACTGTCTTCGTGGAACCGTCCGTCAGACTAGAACCGGCTTGTGCCAAACGAAATGCTGAACGGGATTTGCGGTGTCCAGAGGATAAGATAAAATGCAGTCCAAACCAGAGTCCTTAATAAGCTCGGCTGCGCTCGCAGCGGTCTTACAGCCCACAAATAAATGCTTTTGCCTATTTTAGGCAGTTTTCAGATGTTGATCCATCGATGTAATTTCCTTTACGCACCGATTCGTTTCATTGCTTAACAGGAATGGAAATCGTACCCTGGATTCTTCTTCTGGCTTTCAAACTTCGCTAGCCTAACGCGCCAGATCTGCGCTAAAGGGTGGGCTTGGCTGTTGGCTCCGCCTGTGCGGTGTCACAGTCGAGGCAGAAAAAAGCTTTCGATGAGTTATACCTGGTGTGTATCTTAAATGCAATCCCTGCATGTTTAGGGATAGCATTTCTCTGCTAGTCCTTGTGTGTCAAGGAGCGGGTGATAGATCGGCTGTTAACACGCGGCGTAAGCAGTGGTGACAGGTCTGTTCACAACAGGGAACTGGGACGGCCCTCGACCCTCTTGATCCGTTACTCGCCACTCGTGCGTCGCTCTGCCCCGTGAGCAAGGCTCTGAGAGGAAGCAGCGGGCCTCCTCACATGCCCTTGTCATCGATTCTCTCTGCAGCTGGCGCGCTTAGAAAAAATACGAGGCTGGAGCATCGGCACATTATACGAGCTGGCGGGATAAAGAGAAGGCAGCCCCGGCCCAGCTTTGGCTGGCCAGAGTCACCCTGAGCTCTCAGGTGAAGATTTTGCCCCTGGCTACTTTATCTCTGACCCTTTGCAGGCTGCTTCCTCCTCCCTGCATGCCTGTAACCAAAGGAGAGACAATATTCCTTTGCCAGGCAAGGCAATTACTGCTTCCCAGCCGCCTGGCTCTCTCCCAGCTATCAACTGCATTACCTTCAAAACAGGACAGAGTCGGAAAATTTATGTACCGAGTTCAGGCTCAGCCTTGCATCGCAACATAAGCCATAACAACCAGAGAGCGTGTCTCAGGATACAGAGCTCCACGTAAGGCAATTGCGCAAAATATGCTCCCAAGGACTTTATTTGACAGCCTCTATCACAAAATTAGAGTATTTATCTTAATCACTGCCCGGAAGGAATGGTTCCCTATTGTAAATATAAAGCATTTCCCTATTTCTTCAAGAGAATTTGTGAATTAATCCTCCTTTACCTCCATTCCTTCTGTAATCAATGTTAGAAATGGTATCTGAAGCAGACAATTATATTTCTTGTGTTAATTTGCTCAACTGATTGTCAAGAAAAGTTGTTCCCAGCTGGTAACGTAAATAAAATATGACTGTATCTAGAAGGCAGAAAACCCTACCGGATAGCAGACAGAGAGGCATCGCTTTGTAAAGGCGCCTGCTCCTCGGAAGACTTTTGAACAGCTTAATGCTTTTAAAAATCTCGGTAATGCAGTGACGTCCGACCTACGTGGTTCCCATTGCTTGGCGCACCACAGCATAGAATGTAACAGCAAATGATGAAGCGTGGCACGGAGCGGAAAGGACCACCCCCGAGCCGTAGGAAGAGCCTGGAACATCTTGGCTGACTCCGTCCTATTGCAAGCCTTTTCATCAGGGACCAGTTGTTACAAAGGCAACAAGCACACGGAGTCTGGTGGCCACTTTCCGTTAACTGACCAAACCCCCACACTTACAAGCTTGAGGTGATTTCACACGTAATAAATCCTCATGCTGTTCTCAGCGGCTGCAACGTTGTCCAGCCACACCGGTATTTTTTAATGAAAAACTCTGAAGTTATTAGCATTATTGGTATGCGAGTTTTCATTTCTGCCTTACTTACTATTTTAAATATTCCTGCAGTATAGGAAAAACTTCTGAAATACAGTTTTCAAGCAAACTTCTTTCTAAAGTGACTTCCAACAAATGTACATGCTGTTTGATATCTGTAGTAAATGAGCTCTTTTGTTTAACTACTGAAGAGATGTGGCACTGGTGGCCCGGAGGGATATTCCCTACCAAAGAGAGTCCTCCAAGACCTTTTCACTCAAGTCCTCCTTTGAGAGAGGCAACAAAGATTCTTTTTTTCTTTTTCCCCTCTTTCATTAGGAAACGAACTTCAACCACAACATCATCTCACAGAGCACTTCAGACTTTAAACTAGTGAGTCAGTGTTGTCAGATCTTCAGAAACAAGGGTTAGACCCGAGTTGAAGCAAGGATAGAGCGACAGTTCCTACATCCCATCACCAAATCCCCTCAGGTCAGGAACGCCAGCTTATGCCCTCGACCATCTGCTGTAGGAGAAAAGCCTGCTCACTTCTAGGCCTCACTTATTCCCAGGCTCCAAAGGAAGGGGAGCCCTGAAGAGGGGCCTCGGCAGCCAGCACCGCGCTCTTCTGGAGGAGCCACAGAAAACTCCGGGTTCTCATAAACAGCGATGACGGAGTAAAGCTGCCTGCTGAACTGCAGCAGTAGGAATCGCGTGCCACGGTCGTACCCCGTCTTGAGTTTTTGCCGCATACTTGCAGAGGACGGTTCAGCTCTGGTACACCGCCTGCTCTCCCAGAAGGGAAGGCTTTAATCCTATTATCCTTTGGAGCCGACTACTTTCTGGCAAGAGTCGTTACAGCGTCATCTGTGATTAGCAATCTCCTTCTCCGCTGAGCCTGCGAACCCTCCCCAAGGCACAACAAGGACTTTCTCTCTCGGGGTTTCTTGTGTCATAAGAAAATCGAGCTGAAAACGCCCTGTTCAGTCGTTTTGTACACCCAGGTAGGGTTCTGGGCAGCGTGTTCGGGGTCTTTGCACAATGCAGTGTCAAACCCTAAGGCACCTCGAGTAACGGATCTAATTGAAAAGAAAAAGTTTAACCTTTACAAGGACATATGAGTGCATTCCTCCTCTAGAAAATAAAAGTTAATGGTTCTCTCTTTCCAGAAGTACATTTGATGATTTATTTTCTATGTTTGAAAGGGGTTGTGTTCATAGTCTGAGATGTAATATTTGATTTCTAGGCCCCTGTCAGAAACAGCGGTTAAGATCATTAGACATTTTCATTCAATAAAGAAGGCTAAAAAGGGATAGCCCTAATGGACACCCTGTCACATCTTATCCATCTGAAAAAAATACGTCTCTCATAGTAAACACAGAGCCTCTAAAATACGACACGGTGCCTCGCTGCCCTTAGCAGCCGAGCAAACCGAAGTCTTTCAGATTCTACAGACACTAGTCATGGTACCTTAAAAAGAGAGATCTCAGCCTGGGAACACCTGCCAAGAGAACAGAATAACACGAGGGAAGGCTGTGCAAAGGGACTCAGAAGTCTCAAATCCCCGAGAGAGCTATTATTAACCGACAGATGTAGATTTCATTTCTGCTAGAAAAATTTCAGACATTAGGGACACTTCATCATTAGCACCAGAGCAAAAAATAAAATGGAGTGACTTTTACCATATACGCTCTTTGAAATGAAACAGATACTTTAACCAAAAACTGTTCTCAGATTGGAATTACAAATCAACATAGTCGAGAGAGATTACTGGAGAGTTTGCCAATTTATGTCTCAGAGGAAAGGTAAAAATTTTAAGCTTTCCTAATAATAGTCATTTCTCGTGAAGAAGCTGGGCTGGCCAAGCAGGTCTCCCAGAATTAAACGGGTTGAACCATGAGAGGAGACAGACCGTGGTATGACTACAGGTTCTTCTGTAAATGACCGGAACATTTTTAGGGGGGAACATTTCAATGAAAATGGCAGAAAGTAAGGAATTAGCTTTGGGGGGTTTTCTGTTTCTTTTCACCTGTTTCTATATATTTAATCTTTCCCCTCACAGAAAAGAAACATGGAGAAAAAGGAAAAAAAAAAAACCAGCTTTAAAAACCTAAGTGCTAAAAATGTTTAAGTTCTAAATAGTCAAAAACAGTTTCATGAAAAAAATAATAATAAAACAAAATCAGGGTTTAAGAAAACTTGTGTCCCCTCTGTAGCTCTGCTTATATGGAACCCAGCAATGTTTTCTGGCAATTACAGCGACTGCTCATGTGAAAAGCACCTACATCCCGGGCTTCCTTCCTCACCAGTAAGCCATCTAAAGGGAGTGACGGGAGTCACAGGAGGAAGGTGAGGACAGGGGAGTAGTCCCAGGGGCTGCAGGACTAATGAAGCTTTATCCTGCAGTCTCTCCGTCAGTCAGAGCACCAGCAGCGTCTCCCCTCTCTTTCCAACCCTATATTTTTGCTTAATCTGTAGAAATTTTCTTAACAATTTTTTTTCACTTCTGTCAAATCAGGATGAAATCAGACAACTGTTTTTAAAGTGATTTGAGAGAGAGAGAGACAGCAATTGCAGGGAACGGACACAGCATAGTAAGCCATCTTTCTTTAGGAAACCAGACTACAAAAACCTGGGCGGAGAATGAGTGACACCAAGGGGGTGTGAGACACCAAGAACTGCTTATATGTGGGGCTTCGAAATGAAAACGCCCAAGGAGAAGTTTGAAGGCTAATGAAGCGTTTTCCAAAATACATACGAAGAAGTTTACGAAAGGGATCGCATTATTCTGACACTCCCACCTCGCCGACAGCAGCTTTAAATTGAATAGGTGGGGGGAAACTCAAAGCCATTTTGTTGTTTATCACCAGCCGGAAGCAAGGAGGACACGCGTGCAAGGGGCTGAGCTACAGGGGTCATAGGCTCAAGCTCGTGTTCTCTTCCTGGCCTTGGCGTTGTCCTGTAGCAAGATCTTCGACAAATGACGCTTTTCATGCTTCTTTCCCCGTCCCCTTAACCGTCTCGACCATTTACACTGTAACGTACTGGGATGCTGAAGTTACAGGCCTACTTCAGGATCTGTGCTCTATTTGCTGCCCCTCGTACTTCCTTCTAGTTAGGCAAGGTTTTTAACAGACTTTCATCTCTGTGAATCTTAAAGTGTTTCTTAGATTTCCATGTTTTAATGAAAAAAAAATAAATAAAAGGCTTAAAGACTTTACAAATAGTTGTTTTACATGAAAGTAAAAGTGATGAATAATTCCAGAGCAGAATTCAAGCAGTGGTCATAGTCTGGTTGCACTTAGTAATGGCTAGGGATAACAGTAATCAGCAAGGGTCCTTGAAAATGCCTGTAGGGTTTTTCTCCGTCGATCCTATAAAACCTACACTCATATTTTATTTTCCATTCTCTGTATTCTACTTCTTTGTGTTTCACATGCATCATTATGCCACAGAGAAATAAGAGAGATCTCTTCTTCTTCTTCCTCCGCCACTAAAAAAAATACCTTACAAAATAGGAAGAAAGAAGGGTTTTGTGAATTTACTTTGGGGTTAGGCCAGAACATGTTTCTCCTTTGGGAGGTGCGTCTCAAGGAAATAACAGGATTGTCTTGTTCTTTTTCTTCACGTTGTCATTCACAAGGTGTTCCTCAAGCTTTACCTGCTATTCCTTTTCTCTGTCTGGTGCTTTCTTCCCTCCTCTGCCCTTCTCACAGGGGAAGGGAAAGATGCCGATTTGTCCCGGAGCAGTTATCGAACAGGTCCAAACCTAGGCATCAGTAAGGTGAAGCTGAATAAAAAAAGCTACAGTGTACTTTAAAAAGGAGACACTAGCTGAAAGGCAATGAAGAATACTTCATCGGTAATAGAAAGCCACTCCTGGGACCTCACACACATAACAAAAGAACAGCTAAAGGCTAGAGTGCCCTATAACGGACGGATATATAGGACAGGACTACAGCATAGCTTGGTCTCTGATGTGTCTCTCTAATCAAACCTGACTTCAGGAAATACAGTGCTTAAATGCCTGCACAAATGTTGTTACCGTCATGGAACAAAGAGAAGAGAGGGTCTGACAAGAGAGGCTATGGAAGGAGCTGGCTGAGGAAAGCAGCCAGGCCTCACCAGTTCAAGGCAGGATGCCACGCTAGGATAAGACCCTTCCTTCCCTACAAAGCCTTATACAAGTCATACCACCAGCTGTTAATAAAAAAAAAAAGAGAAAGGGGCTGTTGCTACGATATAGGCCACTTCAGTGTCCCAGCAGATCCTCTATAATATAATGCTTTCCCCTCCCTTTCAGCTTGATTCACTAAATAAATGAATAATTGGACTGTGAAACATGGCAGAAGGATATTAAAGGCTATTAGCACGTGAAATGAGCTGTGTGCTCGTGTAGTTCTAACCCCGTGTAGTGAACATCTATGTAATTCATGTGGGACTGACGGATAATTAGTCGTCAGCGCTGGCGGGAGTCTCTGATGTGTGAGAAATGAGATAAACTTTCAATAAGCTTTCTTCTGCCGCTTCCCTCCCAGTCACATCAATATGTTCCCGTTACACACAAATAGATAGATATATGTTGCGAGGTTAAAAGCTAGTCCAAAGGCAGACATAAGTAAGGTCTAGCAAAGCTTTCCCTTCCACGTGACCACTGCAGCCAAGTTTCGTGTTGAGATCAAGCTAAGACTGACACAAGGAAGTAGAAGAAGCAACATCATGGTAGAGCTCCGTGCTTCCCCTTTCACAGCTCTGAATGGGGGGAGGCATGGGAGCCGTGCCTGGACCCAGCGGTATCCAGACTCGAAATCCCTGACGTGACTTGGTTCCTGGTCACCAGGTTCCCCTTTTCTTCCTTTAATTCAGGGGTCAAGGCGGGCAGGACGGCAGCAGTGTTCCACAAAATCTGGATGGCACTTTGCACTTTTCTGTCACAACTGTTTTAGTGCTTCTGTACAGATTGAAAAGAAAAGATAAAATGAGACTAGTGAATAAAATGGCTTTTTTTCCTGTTGAATTATTTTCCTTCTAGCTTCCTTAGCCTGGGGAATTGCTCTTGGCCAGTGCACACTCTCTCTTCAACTCCAGTTCTGTACTGTGAGAATAACATTCGTCGGGACTAAAATAAAAGTTTATATTTTCTAGACTGTGGCAAAATCTATGCGAGAAATGTTCCTGCTGATGGGTTCTGTTGCTATGCCAGCAAAGGAGACCACACTACAACTCTTCACATTCTACCGTCTACCGACACTACTTTACTCTATAGCTTTATTGCAACAGACAAAGCTCGAGGGTCTCTACAGAGTCGAGTTGATAGAAGCCATCCAGATATACATGCTCTTCAAAAACTTTCCCTTTGCTCTGCAGTGCAAATACATCATCTCGCGCTCCCTGAAGCCCCTTGGAATCCATAAACCTCTCACTGCGCAGACAGCCCTGTTTTACCTCTCGCTGGGTAGTATTTTGCATTCTACTTAAGTCTTTGAGAATTCAGTGTGTACAATCATCAAAACAAAGTGCTTACAGGGAAAACAGGGTGATAAATTCAAACAGAACCCAGGTACAGATTTATGTGAAACCAAAGCACCTTACAAAACCTTAATTGAGCAAGAAGGACACCAGGGCGAATTACAAAGGTTCTAGAAAAACTGAAAATCAAAGAGGAAGAAGAGTTGTGAAGACTGCGAAGTCGGCTAAAGAACTAGCAATACAAACCACTTCACGCTAACCTCTCTGGTTTCCATTTCACATTCTTTTGGTCGATACAAGGGCGTGTATATATATGCATACACATACACACACACACACACACATTGGTTAAGCAGCTGAGGCTGAGATTTTCCAGATTCAGCTGGACAATGTTTATTTATTTATCATTCTAATCTCTTGCACCGTGTAAACATTTGCTATTGGAATATCTGGAAGGGACATTTCCAAAAAGACAGTACTTGTCAACGAAACTTTGTAATCCCTGACGTTGACTTACATTGTGTGGTATATCTGAGGAACTAAAGGCATCAGAGGGAGTTCTTTCTTGTCCTGCGTGAACTCTTCGCTTACTTGAGTTCAAAAAAAATGAGAAGGAATAAGAGCACAACTGAGGAAAGAGGAAGATTTCAACTGAATTTGCAGCCCGTTGGAGATCCTAACTGCCCTGAGGGCTGCTTTGTCCCTTCCTCTTGGTATCCGTACTCAAATGGCTGCGCGGTCAGGTCTTGCCTTCTATCATTTGAACATGGTGTATTTGATAGTTACGCGGCGCCATGCTGCTACCACACTGCAAGGTTTATGGAGTCTACCACCATACAAGTTGACCATTCATACATCTCTCTGACTTATCCCTTTCCTTTTCATTAGGATGCACTGGGCTTTTTTTCATTAGAGATGATATATTTTAACACTTTTGATCATAGTAGGAAATTATATATTTCTTTCTTCCCTTCTCCTGGAATACAGCTGCATTGGGAGTTAGTTCCTTTGCCTGAAGTTGCAAGATTTCATATAATTCATTCTCAACATTTTGTCGGGGATATAAACTATGAATCTTACCCCGTACGTGACAGAAGTATGGATTTGCTGAGCTACAGAATCATCAGAGTAAATCAAAAGTTGTACCATGCCCCACCAATTTATCATGTTGCTTTAGTCGAAAGTTATTCCTTTTAACTCTTAACCCCTACGTAGTAAGTTGCTGGAGCATGCCTCATGGAAGGGATTGTCCAAGAGCATCCAACACTCTTGTGTTCGTGCCAGTCATCTCTGTCCTGCAGCTCATTTACAAGCATTAAGCTTGTGCTGTAGGTTAATACAAGTATTCACCCAGCTAAGTTCAGCTTCTGCTCGCACGTAGCTGCTGCAGACCAATTCAGCCAGAAAACTTGCCCAGGAAGCTAAATAAATATTCAGGCAGCGAGCCCACGCCGAGCTCCAGTCTGCCACAGCTATGTTGATAGCAGTATTTCATTTGTCAGGTTTAAAGCGAGTTTCTTCTTCTGCGTGCTAGATGCAGTCACGGCGGCGTTGATGATATTCTCAGGGACACACGGAGCACAGAAGTACAGGACTGCAGGGCAGCGCGTGCATGACCCAAGCCAGGACTCCCAGTTTCAGGCAACCATGCACTAGATGTCTGTCTAGTTGAGAAAGAGTCACACAACGCCCATGGCACAGGTCACAGAGCAGCGGCGTAAAGGTGCCGTGGTAAAAGACAGAGTCTCAATCATGATGTGCCTCATGAAGGGAACAGGAGAGGCCAAATCACGCCTAGAACTTAATAAATAAAACTCATAGATTACTTCAGGGAGTGACCGTGCAGAGAGGGAAGTGGAAACCTACAGTGGAACTCATCGGCTTGATCTAGGCCCTCCCTGCCTTGATTGAAAAATATGACTTGACATAAAGAACAGGTTCTTACCTACAAACGAGGGTACAGGTTACCACGGAAGAAATTTGAGTTTGATGTCCAGCTTCTTAGTTCCTGGGGCTGAAAGCGTGTGACAATTTTCTTGGAAACTGCATCTACATCTCTCTGCCAAGACGATCTGGGACGGAGCAAAACCTTAATTAGTCTCAGGAACCCCATTTATTTCAGTTTTGAGTGCGGTTATATTTAGCGTAGATATGCTATCTTAAAAATAATAATGAAATAATCTCTAAACTACTTACCAAAGAAAGTTTGTGCCCATATATGTGATCTTGTGTCATAACAGCTCAGGCACTGCTCTGAGGCTTAATGAAGCTCATGTGATATCAGTTATAAATGGGAACTGTGCGGAGCAAGTGACACAGTGTATCTGAGAAGGAGTTATAAAAAACTATGCTAATTCTGAAAATAAGATTCTTGGAAGGAAATGTGAATATGTTGATGGAACTCTACAGAAAGCAACATATTCTTCCACAAAGACCTCGCTGTTGCCAAGAACCTCTTTTTACCCGTCTTAAATGATTACTTGATACAAATGCAGAATGGGTACGTGTTTTTACAAAAGAAAGAAGATTCTCTCTCAGCAGCGTTCACATGCTCTCGGGGGTGCGGAATCTTTAATCAGCCATTATGTTATACAGCTTTTCAGATGTCTCTTGATCTCCCAAATTCTGATGACTGAAACATGTTTAGAACAAGAACAGCTATAATTGTAAAGACTTGTGCCTTTTTGAAAAGTCATGGCTAATGATAGCTTTTTAAAATGAGCTTCTCGATACTCTTATCCTCTGGAGGGCTGGTGGGAGGAAGGAATTACATGTGTTCCTGGTTGCTCCCTTTAGTTCCTCATTCTACTTCTGAAATCCTTTCTATGCTTTGCTGAACTGGCTGTTGTGGGAAAAAAATGGAGAACTGAAGCCCTTTGATCATTTATCAGTTGCATTTTAACTCATTTGCAAAACCAGCATATTTTGAAACTGCTCATCCAAATAGTTCCTGTGAACACAAATTCTGACCATTTTTCACTTCTTTTTCTCTCGGGTCTCTTTTCCCTGCCTTGGTTGAAAACTGGGGAATGGCTGAATTTTGTCAATTCAAACTCCTCTGGGCAGGAAATTTTAGCTATTCAGTTAAAACAAATTCTTCCAAGAATGCTGGTTTTACACAGGTTGGTTTGCTTTTAAATGAAAATATTTATTATACATTCAAATGTCTTTCTAAAGCATTGCTCTAGTGTTTCATACTACCCACCGTTTGTGCTCTCCAGCTTCTTTTCTCCCCCACGAGCTAGGATTCCTCACTGAACTACGTGTCCATGCAACGGCCAAGACACTGCATCAAGAGGAGAGCGGGGTGCGCAACCACAGATTTTATTTCCCCAATACCAGCTGTACAAAAAGAGCACCGATCCATTTCAAGATGGAAACAGAGCTGCTTCCATTCCAAGTATCACATGGGTTATTTCCCGTGGTTTTCAGTAACACTCACGATCTAAATATGCTCACTGTTCACACGCCAGGTGAGATGTAGTGTGGGAAAACTATTCCCTGTGGGTGCTGAGAGACGTAACCTAATTCATGCGATACCATTTCGCTTCTTTGATAAACAAGTACAAACCTTTAAACACATGAAGACCAATAACTAAGAACTGTTAATGAATTAAAACGCAGATCTAATTGACGTAGTTGTTAAAATTACGGTAGCAGCTTATATCTCTCTATTCTAGGGCTCCCAAATTAGCAGAATTGAACCAGGGTCAGTACAGGCGCCCCTAGAGACATCATGTTATACGGTGCCAAGAAAGCGGAATATAAAACCAGGAGAAAATCCAGTAATCAATACAAAAAACAAAGGCAATCTTATTAATTTCTTTAGTTGCTTTAGCAGGTAACATATTTCTGCCAGAAATGAAGCCTCCCCGGCCTTTTCCCCACAAAGACACTGATAATTAACGCCAGAGCAACACAGATTCTATTACCTAAAATATTTGACCAAAAATACTTCCTGCTCCTTTTTAACTCACTAAACATCAGAAAAAATATATTGGATTTCTTTCCTTTATAGAATTCAAGTGAAAATTAAGAATAACATAAACCGCAAACGCAGAGTGGGGAATAAACCCACCACGTCAATTCAATTGACAGCGTATGGAAAAATGCTAGTGAATTCACTATGTATTTCATTTTACAACCATTTCAGCTTGAATAGTATATCTGGGAAAGCTTCTTATGTCTACAAGGGGTTTTTCCAGAAGAGAACATTTATTATAGTTGTCTTGGCAACATGAGCTCAGTGGAAATATAAATCAGAGCTTAAAAAGGTTTTGTTTTTAAACTCTGAAATAAAACAGAGGAAAAATAAGACAACGAGGTGAGCAGAACTTTATGATCTGGTCTCTGTTAAACGCATGAAATGACCAGATCCATTACGCGTTAAAGTATTCCTACCTTCCCTCATGCTGATGAAGCTTTGAGTGGCGTACAGTCTTAAACAGGAGCCAGGAGCAAAGCACTGCGGAAGATGTAAGCACGCTGCGCGGAGCCCACGTGAAAGCATCAAACGGGCTAACAGGCTTAGAGGAACAGGACCCTTGACAAAGTTAGAAGGAATTCAGAGTAGAAAATAGAAGACTGAAGGGATACATGATCATGATTTTTCAAGACCTTGATGATTTTATAAAAAAAAAACCCAGTTACTAATTGTTCCACATGGGATCCCAGCCTTGAGAAGCAATGAAAGAGTGAAAAATTCAGCTTAAATTAAGCAAAATTTTTAGCTGTTAATTAATGAATGCCTTTAAACAACATAAGAAGTTACCTAGAAAACCTCTTTATATCATTAGCAGTTTTTAAGCACAGACCAAAGGAGATTACTTTACAACTGTTCTTCTTGTAAAGAAATTGCTTCAAAGGTTTGCAAAGATGTAAAATATTCTATCTCACCTCTTTTTTATTTTATTTTTTTTTGTTACTGGAAAAACCAGCAATCCCTTCCTCCCGCACCCCGGCTGAGCCTAGCCTACGGCTACAGCGCTGCCACCCGTGAGACGAAGAGCCTGGCGACAGCTCCACCCGCGCAGGCGCACAGCCCGTCCGAGGGAAGCTGCCGCTGCCGCCACTGCCTTCCTATCAACGTTTAGTGAGAATCACCAACTTCGCATTGGGAATCGAAGTCTACCAACCTTCCTCCTGTTATTTTAACTGAACGGCTCATCTAGCGGCGATTGCAAAGGGAGAACAGCGGTGGTGTGCGGCCCCGAGGAAATCGCTTAGCCTTCAAGAGCTGCCTGGCTCCCGTCACCAGTTTTGGTCCAATACTCCATAGGAAATACATTGCGAAATTCAAAGAGGTAGCTGAAACATTGCTAGCTAAACAGCACGTAAACCGAATTTCAACTGAAAAGAGAGAAGAAAGTACTGAACTAGCTAAAAGACTGTCATGGTTTCAGCTGGGATAGAGTTAATTTTCTTCCCTGTAGCTGGTGCAGCGCTGTGTTTTGGACTTAGTATGAGAATAACACCGATAACACACCGATGTTTGGTTGCTGCTGGGCAGTGCTGAACTAGTCAAGGACTTTTCCAGCCCCCCATGCTCTGCCGGGGGCACAAGAAGCCGGGAAGGGAGGAGGCACAGCCAAGGGAGCCGATTCAAACTGGCCAAAGAGATATTCCATATCATATGGCGTCATGCCCAGTATATTAACTGGGGGGAGTTGGCAGGGACTGGGGGGGAGTGTGTGCAATCGCGGCTCGGGAACTGGCAGCGTCGGTCAGCGGGTGGTGAGCGGTTGTATCACTTGTGGGGTTTTGGGTTTGGTTTTGTTTTCCTTCCTTTCAGGTTTTGTTTCTCTCCCTCATTGTTTTCCTTTTTATTATATTATCTTAATCATTGTTATTATCATTACTATTATTGCCTTTTTTTATTCTAATTAGTAAACTGTTCTTATCTCAACCCACGAGTTCTCTTGCCTTTGCTCTCCCGATTCTCTCCCCCATCCCACAGGGGTGGGGGCAGTGAGCGAGCGGCTGCGTGGTTGCCACTTTAGTGCCGGTG
>VZTV01119996.1:39736-68526 GCA_013400875.1 Anhinga rufa
GGCAGGCACGCCTGTGATCTTGAAACTTGCTCTTGTCTTTGTTCCAGGTGCAGCGAGGGACGGGAACAGCAGCTACAGGAAACGTCCCGAGTTTTCATTCGTGCTGGCCGTGTCACACGGCGCCGCTGCTGCGTAAAGAGAGAGCTGCTCCCGCGCACAACGAAGGCAAAGCATGAAGACACAAGTGACACGAGGGCGCTTACTGAAAGGCAAGAAAGAGTTCTCCTGCTTTAAAATATTGTTTTCAGAAAACTGGTATGCTTTAAGATCACCCGCCACTGTAAGGCCGACTCTTGTCTACTCACAGGTTAAGGATTTGTCTTGGCTAAACTTGTTACATTTCATCTTTCTTGAGGTAGCTGTTATCTTGGATTTTTCTGTGCTGCCCATTACTAAAGTATCTGTGGAATTTAAAATCTGCAATGCGCTTATCTTCACTGCATCCACACCCCGCCCCCNAAAAAAAAAGAAAAGTAAGATTTTCCATTTTATTGATGGGTAACAGAGGCAAAAGGCGCTTGAGGTTGTGCCGAGGATCTCAGGAAAAGTGGCAGAGCGAAGAAAAGCCCCACTCTTCCAAATTTCAATCTGCCATGTGAAACCTCGCTGCATAAAAAGCTTTTCCTCTCTTTTTTTCCCTACTTGCTATGCCAGTTTACAGTCCGTGGGTGACTCTTGACAGCAACAGTAAAAGAGCAGGGGAAACGACACCTAAGATATGTTTATAACTTCTTGGTATACGAGAACCTTCCCTCCTTATTTGCATGGGGATGGTTTGCAGTGCCAGCAGTTTCCTGAGGTTGAATCAAATCGGCCTGTGTTGAAGCAGGTGTTTTGGCTAGCGTCCATACCTTATCCAGGGTGATTCTGTGCATCGCTGGAATGATCCTGTTTGACTCCAAACTACGAAAAGCAAATCGGCTACTTGGGGCTGGAGCATGCAGATATTCTCAAACAGGCTGCAAGGCTTTGTTTTGTTTCTTATTTCAAAGGCGGCAGAGCGTATACTTGTGCGATAGCAGCAAGAAGGAAAATGATGTTTAACTTATAGTTGGGGAAGACAGATGCTGAATTTTCACAATTGCCTGCAATAACGTGTTTTCAGAAGATTCTGGTCTAAAAGCTGCTCTTTCACTTGCCATATTGTCCTCAGAGACAGGCTGTGCTCACGTCAAGGTTGAGCGATCTCAATATCTGAAATGGCAGCACGATGACAAGCACAGAAGAGAGTGAGAAATAAAAGTACTCGCTCTCCGTTTCAATCCCTTCTCATTTGATGCTTGCTGCTGATGCCACTGCAGCTGAAAGCGTTGTATTTCTGGTGCAGAACCTCTGGCTGGAGCCTCAGAGCTGGTAGATTTACGAAACAAAGTGGTGCTGTTCACTATTCTGATCGTCAGGAGATACTTTTACTAATGGAATCCAGTGCGAGCTTGCTGGAGCTTGTTCCGTGCACGGGAGAACATGGCAACTATCAAAGGAACTTTAACTTTCCCTACGCCGAAGCTGGTTTTCTGGCCTCTAGCTGTTAAAAAAATGCACAGAACGCGTGTGTGTTCTGGAGCATCAAACCAGCTGCAGGGGTATGAGAGCAGTTCCTATATTGATGTTAAGGTTGTGAAGCAAGGATCAGCTAGCTGCAAGAACGTCTAAGAGGAGGAGGACGAAGACGAAACCAGCTGTTGCAACAAGAGGGTTACAAACACTCTGTTCTTCGGCGGGCTGGGGTCTCTCCCCAGTTATAATAGCTCAGTTAATTTCTTTTTTTCTCTCGAAAGCCATTTAAACATCACCCTGTAATACATGACATAAAAACTCGGGTCTCACAGCTAGAAGATGTCATTGGAAGCGCTGTTTTCATAATGCTCATTCTTATAATCAGAAGCGGAATAAAGGCTGTATTAATTGGGGTTAGTGCAGACACGTTAGTTTTGTAATTAAAGTAGCGTTTTCTAAATGTTTAGCGCTTTTACCAAGTGGCAACTTATTCTTGAAGGCATTAGCAAAGTATAGTGTGGCATGACAGTTATGATCCGCTGGAATTAAAATGTAAATGTGTGATGCTATACTCCAGCTGGGCAAAGAGGTGTTCAAGTGATTTCCCCAATTCTTTCTTTTCCTAATTTTTCTCTACAAAGTTCTTTGCTTAGGTCTTGGAGATTCTATAAAACTCACCGGTAGCATTTCAGAGTGTAGGCATATTATTAATTCTTTACATCTGCTGATTGACCTCTTCTTCATCTAGTAATTAACATGTTGTGGTCTAAAGCTCAGATTCGATCTGTGTGCTATGCCAACCCATGAAGCGCTACGTAATATTAAGGGTTCTAAAAAGAATCTCTATTCCTGTATATATAAAATAGATTGTGGGAACCAGAGAACAGCAGCATTTCTCAGGTCTTCATCTGTAAATTATGAACAAGAAAGAGCATTCATTTTATCGCATAGTGACAGTAGTAAGACAAATTATTATTAACGCTTTGTTGATATATTTTAAGGATAAGCCCATAGAAAAGCCCGTGGATATGTTGCTACTTTGCCATCAGAGTGAGGTCATGTCAAACTAAAGTTCTTCAAACCTGTTAAAGATAGCACTTCTCAGTGTGCTTAATTAATAGTGGGGGGGGAGGCGGGAATCTGTTTACCCTCTGCAAAGACATTCATCAAAAATAGCACAGAAATTATTTTTAATGATCAGATCTTCCCCTTTCCCCCAAACCCTGGCAGAATCAGTCCTGCTCCACCTACCTTGCAGAGTTAATGTTCATACAGACTGCGGTCCTGGCAAACAGCTCGATAGTTCAGTATTCGAGCAAATTATTATGAAAAGTTGAAAAACCTTAACTATCATTGCTCTGGATCCTTCAGTAGTGGCACCTGAATGTGCCACAACAAGACTTTCTCTCTTGATTTGAAAAGAATGCAGGAACACACCTACTGGGAATAATACTTCCATGTTCATTAGACTATGGTTTACATAGCATGAAATTATGAATTCGAGGGCTTGTTAATGCTCTGTAAAACAATGGCATCTTTGAATGTGAAATGAGCTCAAAATTAAAAATAAAATATTAATATCTTCACAGCATTCCAAAACTTCTAATATATTCTAAATATATTGCAAACCACATAATATTTACCCCTTATATTCTAACGTATACTGTGTTGTGATACATTCTAAATACAATTAAGACATATCTATAGCTCATAATGGGCCATTTTGCTCACCAGATATGATTCTGTCTTGATAAAAACACACGCTACTATGCATAGAAACCTCGTTAGAATGCTGTTGGAATAATAATGTACACAAAACGCCATTAGCATTCATGCTTTTCTCATTATAGCTAATGGCAAAACCATATTGATTACAACAGGAGCTCTTTTCAGTGAGCGTTTCTGCTTACTTTTACTGCAGGCCAAATTATACCTCTGCAATCTCTGGAACCCTTAGTATTTTCCATTGCCACATCAACAGCTGCTAGCTAGTGCTCAGCCTTTTTTCAAGTGCATGAGCCTCTGCCGACGTCCCCGGCCAGCTCGCTCCACGAGGTCACATCTGAAACACACATGTTCGGCAGCTTGAATTGGCCTTTCCCTCCCATCTAATAACTACTCTCAGCACAGATTTATACCAACTCAAATGAAAGATGCACGTAGCAGATATTTAGGTGTAAACCTCTCCGCGTATACTCATTTCTGGGGTAGTAGGTCAATTCAATAAAGATCAGTGACAAGCCTGTTTTAGCTAAATCAAGATTAATTAATGAAATACAAAATAATATTATAGTCACCAGTTTAAACTAGGTGATGCTTGTTTTAAAGCATGCTTTCTGCTAATTTGATTCAAATCTGCTTTGATTAGGTATCACGTAAGGGCATGGAAGGACAGCAGATGACACTTTTCTACAGGTAGATAAACTATGCACGTTTTTTGCCATTTTTAATGCTTTCTTAAGTAAAGATGCTTAAATTGTTGCGTATTATTTTTGCTTTCTATGAGTATTAAGAATGGGATTTGGGATTGGTTCATGTGTAGATATTGAACTTCAAAACCTCCTATCTGTCAGCATCAGTTCCTTTCCAGAAGTGCAATCTTCCCCCTTTTCACGGTCACTCACTCAGGGCAGACACCCACCATATTGTGGGTCACGTAACCAAACACAGCCCTACACAAAATAGCATTTATTTTTTAAACTGTAGTAGATCCTGGAGTAAAAAAAGAAAAAAAAGTAAAACCATTTTTAAAATCCTTCCCCTTAAGGTGCTCCTGAATTGAAAAGCTCCAAAGCTTCTAAATAAAAACATGCAATAAAGATTTACATAAGTTTACAGGGGAACTGCCATGTGGGATCTCATCCAAAGTGCCATCTGATGGGTAGAGATGCGCACACAAACCCCGTTTCAGCTATGGCCTGGGTTAACTGCTTTAAAGGAAGATGCAAGGAGCCATCTACACACATGGGAAGCTGTGAAGAAAAAAACATGCCTATAATGCTAATTACTTTCCAGGCTCTGACAAACTCTTGGCCGTGAAGATGAGTATTTCTCGCTTAGTTACTCCTGTCAGAGGAAGGCACTGATTGTGGCAAATTCCTCCTGTCCTCATCTAAGTTATTTCCTCCATTTCTGTGCTAAAGTTTCTGTACTCTTTTAATTCATTAAATTGAGTGAAATAGCCAGAATTTTGCCTTTTGCTGGCACTTCAGGTTCTTCCATTCCTCTGGTGATGAAGAAGACAAGGAGTTCATTATTACAATAAAGCGATAAAGTGTACGGTCCTTCTTCGGTCCACGCCGTCTGCAGATACGGATCAACATTTATAACGATGCCAGCTGCAGATGCCAAAGGTGCCATTAACCAAAGAGGGGGAAAACTCCAAGCTGTAACACACAACCATAAAAATACGTTTGTTATTATTATTCAGTCTCTTAATAAGGTATGTGTTCAGTTTGCCAAGCCAGAACAAGTACTATCAACAAACTTCGGCTACCTTGGAAACAATCTGTTATCATTAACAAAGACGTCCACAGTTTTACCAACGAAGTCTGCAACGACGATGTATGTCGTGCAAAGATTTTTTTTACTCTGTAACCAGATACAGAGTCGAAGCTATCATCAAATTGACACGGCTGCTGACATAAAGTACGCAGGCGAGGACTTTAGTACAGTGATGGCTATATTTCTCACATATAGTATTTAAACATGAGAGCTGCTCTTTTCTTCTCGATGCCCATGCGTGGTTCTCACGAGTACTATCATTAACTACGCAGAGCAGCATATAACCTCGTTGGATTCACTCTGCAAAAGGCTGGCTCAGAGAGCTTTGTTATTAGTAAGGGATGCACTTCGTGCAAACTCATACACTTGCCTTGTTTGCTTCCCGTTCCATCAAGTGTTTCTGCAGGGCCGAGGAAAATCTGCTCAGTTACCTGCCGTCTCGTTGAAATAAGAGCAAGGAGCCTTGGGGATAGATGATGCAGGAAGCCCACTTGCAAAGTCTACTAGCGCCACAGGGCTGGCACCAAGGTTCGCATGCTCCGACGGGGACGTGTGTGAATCCGGCAGCGGCAGAATTCCGTGACCAGAACCACAGTGGGATGAAAGTTTATCACAAACGCAGTTTTCCTGTCCGAAGTGTTGCTTTGAGAAGTGGTTAATGAGACAAAACCACCTCGGTTCCTGACACAAAAAAAAAAAAAGAACTAAATTACTCCAGGAAACAATGATTGTTTCACAGTGGAATGGGTATTTTAATTTTTAATGTGTTCTAGTATTTTATGTTATTTCATTACGTTTGTTGCAGAAGTATTAACCTGAGAACAGCTCCACTGGCTGGGAGCAGCAGCCCGACTCTCTCGCCAGCATCCTCCCTCCCACAGGGGCAAGGAGCGGGTGCTTATGAAAGAGCGCTGCCCCGAGCGGGGCCTCCTTCCCCATGTGCTCCTTGCCAAGAACTAAGAGCTGAAGATCTGCTTGATTCGGTTCACATTCAACAATCACCGACGGACTCCTGCTCCAAAGATTCGTTTGCAAAGCCAAGCATGCTCGTCACCCCCGCGAATCCTGTAGCAATGAAGACATAAACCTAACATTTTTGCTGTAGGAAAAAAAATATTTTCTTTTGCTTGCTTGAAACACAAAAATCTCTTAGGATGGCTCATCTCTTCTATTTGGAGACATGGGATAATCTATTTCTATTCACCTTCCCTACATAATTCATGAATTCAGGGAGCTCAGTACTCCCCTCCAGATTTCCCTTCTCCGTTTTGTGTCTCAGTGCTTACACACCTCTGATCATCCTAATTAGAACTAGAAAACTTGATATATCCTTTCATGAGGCTGAGGGCCTTTGAATGAAACCACTGTGTTCCACGGATTTGTACAGTCAATGTTTTCTATTTTATTTCCTGTTTCTTTTCCAAGAATTCCCAACATCTTAGTTACCTTCTTAACCGCAATAAACATTCACTGGCTGTTCAAAAACTACTCAGAAAGGTGGTGATAGCCAATAAAGAGGCTACGCACACAAGGAGCAAACTGTTAGCTATTAATCACATCAACTCTACACGTATTGCTTTTCCCTTTGTATAGAGCTTTGCATTTGCCGCCCTACAACCCCCTGCAGGCAGCTTTTGAGTGCATCACCTCAAATACATTGGATATTAGGAGAAGGTTCTTCCCCCAGAGGGTGGCGGAGCCCTGGAACAGGCTCCCCAGGGAGGCAGCCACGGCACCCAGCCTGGCGATGTTCAAGAAGCCCTTGGACAAGGCCCTCATAGACATGGGGTGAATTTGGGGTTGTCCTGTGCAGGGACAGGAGTTGGACTCGATGGTCCTCGTGGGTCCCTTCCCACTCAGGACATTCTGTGGTTCTATGGAATAACGTCCGTGACCCCACTTTTTCTCTGTTTTACAGATAACAGGAATATGCCTCTGACAACCTCCTCCTGGTGGAAAACCAAGCACTTGGTCCTCCCCTTTGTTTTCCGCTGTTAGGCTCTTCATTTGGAAGTGGACTGTCCCTCTCATCCCAGGGTTACTAAACTGCCCTTACAGACCTCACAAAGGACCTTCTTCGACGCTTTCCGAAATCCCTAGTGTGCACCGACAGTTCAGCATCCCGACCTCACGAGGTCTTTGACAGTGCTAACAAACACTGAGGTGTGAGGTGTTGGCATCCCTTGTACAAAGGTTCTCTCACCTCCTCGCTTGTGCATTATAGCTACCTGCGTGCCTACTAATTGTATTCTTTATTACAGTTTCTACTCATTTGCCTAGTGTGCAAGTCAGACTGAGTCACGCTGCAGTCATCCCTGGATCCAAGCTGTAGACATCCCAGCCTCTGGTAGCACTCTGAGGAACAGGTAACGTACCACGTTACTACATAAGCAATTTCATATTTAACGTCTTTTTGAACAGGAAGGTAAATAGTCTCAGATTCTGGCACTTTTTACTACCGATACTGTGAGTTTTCTGTAAAAAACCTTCTTTTATGGTTTCTTCAGATTAAGATTTCTCCGAGTAATGGCTGGTTTAAGAGGAAAAAAAAAAAAAGGACTGCTGGAAGAACTTCTTTGATCACCTTCTCCCTGAATACTGATACGACCAATATTTTTACCCTTTCAGCAATGGCTTTTATCTTCCCTGACTGCTCCTTTTACGCCTGGATCAACCGTCTGCTCCAAACAACTCTCTTAAACACTCGCTAGGTTCTGATATGACAGAACTAGACTTTGGTACTAGCTTTCATATCTCTAACAGGATGCTCCAGTTTTATCTTTAACTAGCAAAAGGTTAGGCTTATTCATGGTTGCTTGCTTGGAAATAATTCTGCTTTGAAAGACTTTTTTTTTTTTTAATTTTCTTAATTACTTCCCTTATACTGCTGTGCAATCACGTTGGCTTTTGAAGGTCATTAAAATAAAATCAAATCCTATTGCAGTAGATTTGTTTCACCGTTTCTCCTTAAAAAGAGATGCTGCTCTTTATAGAGTATCTCTGCTACCGGTAGATCTTGAACTAGCACATCTCACTTCAAAATGGCAAGTCACAGCATAGTATCGAATGCCGTATCCTGCGTTATGCCCATCATGCCATTTATGTAAAATGTCATAATATGGCATGAAATAGTGCATTGTCTTCTTTTTAATGCATAAAATATTTTATTTTATTAAAAAGACTAAGACTAGCCATTATGCAATACAGGTTGACAACTCTTATCTGATTTATTGGATAGCTTATGATATAAATGATGACCAAATACAATGAAACCATTTAATACTAGGAAGAAGAAAAACAGATAAGCATTCGGTGTACTAATTAGAGGAGCAGCTATTTTCTGGATGTGTCTCTTAGCCTGGAATAATTTTTCTAGGATATTGAAAACAGATGCTCTTTTAATTAGAAGCAGAAAATCTGAGTTGCAGCTAGCAACACCCAAGAGTACGCTTGAATGTATTGGAGATAAAGCACAAACTTTGTGTGAGTTCTACCACCTTCTGTTATGTAAATGTCTGCTTATGTATACATCTGCTAGAAGGCATCCGATCGGTTAAAACACGTGCATCTCCCCCCTTCATGGAGGAGGGGCTCCTAGTCAATAAAATAGCGTGAGCTGTTCTTTAACATCAGAGGTCGAGACCTGTAGCTTTTTAAACAGAGGATCCTGGATTCTATCCCCAGTGCTGTCTATATGCAATTTAGTTGGCTGTTGCCATCTACGACTATATATAGAACCAGATTTATTACTATGGGTGTGTTACCAAGAGAGCAGATCCAGCCTGATAGAAGGAAAAATATTAATTCCATCGAGTTCAAAAACATCTCCTGGAGTCTGCTTATCCTTCTCTCTCTTTTATAGCCGTGACAACAGTGATAGATGCCTAAAAAATACCTAAGCTGGAATAAATCTCAGCAGAAAACACAAAATGAAATGTGGCCTCTCATAATTTTTTATCTTACAACAACAAAAACACAATAGCACCACACTGCAAAGGACAACTTCATGCACACAAAGAAACCAAACCCATATGATCGCCACAGGTCGCGCCATGCCTAAATGCGGGCAGCAAGAAAGAGAAGGGAAAAGCACAGCCTTGTTTACAATACTGACTCTCGAAGTCCGGGCAGCCATCCTAACAATAATATCCAGCAAGTCGCAACAAAAAGCGCGGCCTGGACCTTCACTCCTTTTGGCTCTACATAAGGTAAAAGTTAACTATAGCATTTTTATTCCTCCACAGGGCAGGGTTGTCCATGACAACACAGTTAAGACAATCCTTACCTTCCTACATTGTTTTGACTGCCCGACGTTGCCTCCTGTTCACCCAGCATTCCTAAAGGCAGAAATATCCTAACGTTTTAGCTTTTCCCTGGTTAAAGCCTTGGTTGGAAGCTGAGAGAGAAGCGCACAAGAGGCATCTTGTTGGCTTAAGACAACACAGGCGATCATGAGACTTGCCTAAGCTGAGCCAGCAAGCTAGTATCTTAAATACTCTGAAAGCCCTAGAATCGCTGGTGTCTATCAAAGACTGGTTAGCTCTGATAAAAGGGGAAGACAACTCCTTCTTAAGCTCTTTTAGTTACTTTAAAGAATGAGACGAGGAAAACAAACTAATGGAATAGGGCTTTAATTGGCTCACCAGTGCTAATGGCACCAGCAGTAATTAGCTTATTCAATATACTCTCACTGGATTTGAATAAAACATGGTTGGGGTGTTTAGATTGTCCTGCCGTACTGAACATATGTACAATATCCAGCCTAGCTTGCAGACCTTGGCCCTAAGCAGATCACAGGACATCTGAATGCAGACTGTGGCTGCTTGTTACTATAGAAAGGACAGTGTGGGAGGCAAGCTGTAGAGTTTTAAATAGGCTTTAAGACCTAGAAAAAAGCCTGAGTCAACTGCAGAGAATAGGGAGAGTGAAGGGAAGGAAAACTGATATAGCGAGATGCATAAGCAGATTGGCAAGACTTGTGACAGTTGGTGTTTTCCTTGGAGCCTCAGCTTTTAGAATTAAGGGACTAAGGAGAGAGACTGATTTAATTTAATATCAAAATATTTCTAGCTCTTGACCAGGTCATTTCAACATTAAATTTGTAACAGCCTCTCTGAATTTACACATCAGTTTAATGAAAAGAGTGAATCCTTTAGAGAGGGGGAAAAAGTTCAGGAGACATGTCATTTATACAATTTAGCTATTGAAAGCTAAAACTTTCTTATTGTCAACACGGTCTTGTTTTGAGAGTCAGTCCTACTTTGGGCAGAATCACGTGGAAGCATAAAGGGAACCAGCAAGGCTGCGGAGAGCAGAAGGCTGAAGAGGAATGAGCTAAGAAAATACGGCGCTTTCCTTCCACTGTAGTCGCCTTGGTACACGGTATTTAAAAGCTAGCTTCCAATTACATAGCGTCGTCCAAAGCGAACCTAGAAGTCATGGTAGCTGGGGCTGGAGCTTGGAGGGTGCATTGCAGCTGTGTCTCAATCTTGTATGCCAAGATGAAGATCCTGTGTTCTTCCCAAAGAATGATTTGAACTTCTCTATTGTAAAAATCTTTTTCTTTTAGAATTCAGCAAAATGAGTAGCAAGTATCTCCCGCTGATCCCTACTACAGCTCTAAGGAGCCTCAAGCACTCTGCAAGTATGAATTCTTCCATTCACACCTAGGAGTTGCAAAACCAGCCTTATACCTACATTACAGAAGAATAAACGGTGGTTTGGGCATACCGTGTGACAAGCTCAAGGTCACGCAGCAAAGGAGGAGCAGATCTTGGAATAAACCAGGACAAGCTTCTAATTCCTGGTCCCTCTTGGCTGGCATTCTTTCCTATTCCCATGCTCAAGTCTGATGACTGTACAGCACTGTAAATACCAGCCAGTCCTTCAGCACAGAAGGACAGGGTTTGCTTTAATGCTATTTTTAGTTAAGCAGATCCCACTTTTAAATCTGCAACGCCTTCATTTTCAATATCGTGATTATGTTTAATGTTCCATAGGAAGATGAGGGGATTAGTATGAATCAGAAGGCACAATGCAGCGTAGGCAGTACCACACTGCCTCCTGAAACACCAGCACAGAGCAAGCAGGAGCTTCGGTGGGGGCTTTACACGGGGAGGAGGCAGCTGGACGTGTCAGCTGGGTGCCTCATCAGGCAGCTGGTGCGAGTGGAAGGTCAAGAACGCATTTACTGTTTACTGAATTTGTAAATTACTAATTATTCAGCTCACTAAGCAAGGCAGGCTCATTGCCTGCGCGTGATATTCCCCCTCCCATCAAGTCTAAGCGCATATGGAAGAGTAGGAATTCTCAGCTATATTTTGATAGATGGAAGTCATTAAAGTGTCATAATAAAGGGCATAAAGAGCTGTAATGGGTAGGTCACTAGGAAGCCTAAGCACACTTCCATGTTTGTCAGAGAGCAGGTGTAGAAAATGAAGTCCTGCTGTGCACTGAAAAAAGCAGTACTCCTCTGCAGAGCCATAAAGGGCAGCTGTGTCTCCTAGGCAGGGGCCCTGGAGGAGTTAAAGAAGGGCCTTCATTCACATCCACGGCTTTCTGCTGTAGGTGACAGAGACAGCAGCCGGAGAGACCATCTCTGAGCTGGGGGGATTTCGGGGGTACCGACCAAGAGAAGCTGGGGGAGCTACAATGCAAGGAGAGAGCCCGATGCCCAGAAAGGAAGCAAGGAAGCAGTTTGCAACATGAGGGTCAGAAAAAAATTATACAGGGGGCCTTGAACCAAGCCCAAATGAAAGGAAAACCTGGGGAGAATATAATCCAGCTCTTCATTAGCTTACAGTCACTTAGAGTAGCTAAGTGGCATCATCTCCAAAAGTGTAGCCCTGTATAGGGAAATCTCTGCGACAAGAAGAATCAAAACGTAACGGTCCTAGAATGAATAGGGTTAAAGGATGCAGTTACACCCTGTACGAAGTCTTTGGTTGCTGCACTATCTACAAAGACCCTTTAGGATTGTCCTAGACTGAAAAAAAGATTAAGCCCTCCCTGTACTTGACTGCTCTGACAAGAATGGGAGTGAAGATTAACAAATCAGCAGATCTTTCCCAGGATAAAGACAAGGAGGGCAGTACAGAAAAATCAAGAAAAGAGGAATTATGGGTGAAGTCAACGTTTGGCATAGAGGGATGGAAATACGGGTCAACTGTAGCAGATGAATGAGACAGTGCATTTTCCAGAATATTGGAAAAACAGAAGCAAGCCATCCAGGTGGCAGGGATGGACTTAAAACCAAACTACCCTAAAATGCTTCAGTGGAAAAAATAACACAGGAGTGAAAAGCAGCCATTAAATCCCACAGAGGGACTGTGAATGAACTGTATTGTTTCAGAAAAAGTTCTACACCAAGACACCTCCAAGCAAGCCACTCAATCCTTACATATCACTAGAAGCCAGGCTTTACGGACAGCATTCAGGCACTGGAAGCAGGGGAAGTGCAGCGATGCAGCATAGGTGAGAGAGAGGTAAAGAGCATTCTGCTAGATATGGCAAAAAGAGTCGGGGTTTGTGACAGCAACTTTCATTTTTTGATCCTGGCTGTGCATCGGAAAGGGGACATACACCTGAGATGAGGCGGCTTTGAAATTACAACATGATGTGACTTTTGCCTTTTTTTTGTTTGTTTCTGGTTTTTTCCTCATTTTCAGTTGGACTGCTTCAATACAGGCTTCCATGGAAAGAGGCAGTTCAAGACTTTTTCAATCGCCGTTTGATTCGCAGTCCCTGTGTTACCCTAAAATGCATGAAATTGCGTCTGACTTTTTGGACAAGATGATCTCTCGAGGTCCCTTTCAACCCCTATGGTTCTGTGACTCTGTGAAAAGATTTGTTTCAAAAGCAAGAGGCACTATCAGCTTCTCCAAGCATTTCATGCAGCTCAAGACCCAGCAGACAGATCCTTACGCCAAGGCTCTGCCAAAGATTCTTTCAGTCTTGCTGCGTATATAAAATGCATACACACATACTGTTTTAGAGTATATGTGAAGCTGTTCCTCTTAAGCCTTCTCAATAATTTATGACATTAATGTGCATTTTGGATTTTTTTTTTGTAGGTGCTGCTGCAAGCCGCGATCTCATGCCAATACCTGGTTTCCTAGCATGGCTCTGTGGTAGGTAACCTCAGTGAAGTTTGAACGGCTCTGGAGGACTGGAGCTTTTAAAAACACTTGAAAAACTCCATCGGTCATGATGACATGCTGAGTAGTGCGTCCACAGTACTTTGAAACGGTTGTTCATACTAAATGATAGTATACTCCGGGGGCAGCTGCCCACAGGTCAGTGGGGCATTAACTCTGTATGGGAGCTGACTTTTAAGTGACTTGAAGGAAGAGGAGGGAGGGCAGTGGCTCACATTCTGTCTAATTAGAGAAAATTTTCTTTTAACTGTTACTTTAAAAGCTGTCAGGTTGTAAAAGAAATAACATTCCCATGAAATGACTAAAGAGGCCTATGGGACGAATTAAACTGGCAGAACTACTGTGGAATATAATGCAAACAGCAGAGGCAGAAAGGCAGGCAACTATATCCTATATGCAAGTATGGCTAGAAACTGCTTCTCCCTTGTCTTCATCTTCTCCTGCTACAAAAAGGGCAATACAAGGATCCAGGGAAAATCAAGACGGAGATAACATCACACTTACCACGCGGTTTCCATATACCCCCGAGTTTGGGCAGTATCTCAGCTCCCTTTTTATTTCACCTTTGTTCCCTTCTGAAATTAATTGCATCTCAGTTTGCCTTTTGAGCTTAATAGAATAATCAAGAAGTGACACTTAGCAGTGAAAAGCAGATTTAGAGATCCTCAAGCTGCTGAATAACGTGATTACGGATCTTCAGTTGTTGGAAGGAGCAGCAAAATGCGGTGGGTTAAGCTGCGATGATTTTAGCACATCTTTTCAGCAAACTAGATTTTTCAGCAAACTGTAGCTTTGCTCTGTTTTCTACAGAGGAACATCAATCACTTTCATCACAGACTGGAAGCTTCTTTCGGAAAAGGAGGGCAGCAGTGAGATTCGGAGTTTGCATGAACTGCCAGTGACCCCCTCTGCGGTTTTGTCAGTGCCGCTGCTGCACTGCCCCTGAGCCTCACCCATCCCCAAGCTGAGCTTTCCAAGGTCCCTTAGAAATCAACTGCAAAATAATTACCGCAGTGCTTGGCTCCAGATCGAACTTGGAAAGTGCTAAGTCATTAGCTCTACAAGCCATAAATTATCTGGTCAGTCTCAACGAAAAAATATGAAAGCCACAGCTTCTTGAAAGCACATCTAGACATAGCTTAAATCCAGTCCAATTAAAATAAAAACACATGATGAAAACGTGTAATGCTTTCTCCAGCGGCTTGTGATGCCTTGAGCACAAAGGGGGAAGCAGATAAGGGTGGCTTCGAGGCGGAGCACTGCTCATGCCATCCTGGGTATGTTGGTTATAGTCTAAACCTGCTCTGAAAAGCCGGGAAGATGTTTATAGTGGAACTTTTCCATATTCTTAAGATAAAGATGATCTCGAACGCTTTCCTTTTCAGACTCCCATTCCCCCCATCTTTGTGCCTGACTACAAGGAAAAAGTAACATTTAGACATAGGACTGACGATCAGGAGATAAATATACTAGGAAAAAAATCTTTTGTTTAGGAATTGCCACTGAACATTTTCCAATTCTCACATTTACTAATATTCTTTAAGTAATTTCTGCAATAAGTTTTTGGCCTAAATACCCTGAGCAATTTAAATTTTTTTGAAACCCTAGCCTTGCAGAGCACTTGATAAATAGCTCATGTGAGTGAAACCAGGCTCCTGTTGCAAATAGTTTAGTCTTAGAGTTCAATAGTCTTAGAGTTCAACATTTGCCTTCTTTAAATACTTTACTTTTATTTGTCCAAGATTAGCTGTTTCACAAGCATTCTTTGCCACAGATTTCTTCAAACCTCTCTGCTAAAATACTGTTAAGACAAAAATAGATAAAATTCTCTATTTTCTTAAAACAGAGACAAAATGTCCTTTCAGTTATTTGTCCAGCTGTGTTAATAGGATATTAATCAAATAATTAAGAAACATTTATCCAGTTATTGTGCAGACTCTGGTACTTTTGCATTTAAGTACCTCACAAACTTATCCAGAAAATGTTTCTATGAGGAAAAGATGTACCGATGCTCTGATTTTACAGCCTAACAGCGAGGCCTGGAGAGGCCATACAGCCTTCTAGGGATCACCCAGAGCTTTTGACAGAAAGGAGAACGCAACCACGGGCTCCACTGGAATAGCTCTTCTTTCCTGAGAAAAAAGGAAAACTATTTTACCCATTGATCCTCCCCAAGCGGCACCACTCAACTGGTTTTTTTCTTTTTTTTTTTTTTTTGTCAAAAAATAACCATATAAACAGAGTGCAAATGGTAAACTACCAGTAGTGAGGCTGGTGTGGTATTTAAAAATAAAAATCATAGACCAACAGGAAACATACAATTCAATACTAAATAGGAACCCAGCCAGACTTGACCCATCTTGGGTCAAAATCATCAAACTTGAAGTGACTAAAAAACCAGATTACTATGTACTCCGTACTTTAAAGTTGGGTCAAAACTGTTAAACACAGACTGCAGTGTCCTACAGTCCTTGTATATATGAATGGACTAATAGGAGGAGCCAGGAACATGCCCCTGACACTTCAGATGGCTAGAAGCAGCCAGGCAGAGATGCAGCAGGCCTCTGGGTGCCAAGTGCCCAGAGGGGAAAACAAAACCTGGAGAGGCCACGGTGCTTTAGGAAAGGCAGATGCTTCAAAAGGGGTGTTCAAACATGAGAAAGCACGCTGTTTAAAGCTAGTCGGTAAAACCTAAAAATGCTAAATGTCTGGGTAACTCCTTGAACTAAACTCCCTGTTGAAGTTAAGTCCTTCTGTTCTGCAGAGTCCTGCTTACTCAGCTTCAGGCTGAAGTACTGTCGTCCCCCGCCCCAGGGCAAACTCTTTAACTGTCCTTTCAAAGAACTGAGCAGGCCTCGCTGTTTTCCCATGGAAACAAGGCTGCTAAGGTAGAAGAGGAAGTCGTTTTTCCTGTGCCACAGCAATTAAGGATTCTCATCCTGAAAATGGGAAACCTAGGTCCTGTAAGGGTCCAACAGGAGGGGTGGGAGGAGGGTCAAAGCTGCACATCCCATCGCCTGGAAGGTTACAGGATAATAGCTGAGACGGGTCTGCAAGGAGGAACAGACAAGCACCAGCATTTTAAATAGCACTCGGAAAGCACTGATGCTGTCAGAGTCTTTTAGGAATATTTCAGGCACCGGTCTGTGTTTTAGTCTCTCTGACACTTTGTCTAGCTTCTGAATCCCAGTGGTACTGAGGTAGGATGTACTTTGGCACAACATGAAAAGTCCCAAACTATTGTGAAAGATTTACTTCGGTAACTTTCCGTAAAAAAATACAAGTCTTTACAAGTATCGCATTTACTTCTAACTTCGAAGTTAAAAAATCACAAATGCTTTTACTAGCTAAATATTTATAATAGCTTGTCTTATGCGTGCAATGCTTAATGCCTTCCAAGTACTTTAACAAGCTAGAAATAGAGAAACATTCAAAGCTGAAAGAGCCATACTTGGGGAGAAAAATGGAAATTGTTTTAAAACACCGCCATCAGTTAGAAGAGTAATGACATATTTTAACATATGGGCTATTTTAAGTCAAGCAGGCTGTAAGGATTATAGTTAGAATTTGGCCAGAATATCAGGCCAGGATATCATACTTGCAAAGAGAACAGCTGTCAGTAATACAAGTAAATAAGCAATAGGATGGTTCCAAAGAACGAGACATTGCACCTATGGCCAGCCTGGAGCCCGAGCTCAGGGCTGACCTGTGTACAGCACTTGGGATGCTCCTTCCTGCAATGCCCCGTGTCTCCTGGGGAGAAAGCATCCCCTGAAATAGATACTCACTGTCCAAAATGACATTCAAGATGCCCAAGGCATGCAGTGTAATTGTATTAATTTGTCTTACGGAGTTCCTGTCACATGGATGGTCTTCATTTACTGTCGGTTTTTTCTCGCTCAAGCAGCAACGCTCACTTTTCTGCCACTTGGATTTCTTCCCTGAACGCCACAGCCCTTTGATAGCCAGACTTCCGCAGGCAGAGTGCCAGCACAATAGCGATGTCAACAGGTGAAAGCCCTGGGCTCTCTCCAGTGCATGCCTACACCTTCTGCAGATATAAAACATCTTTGTGAGAAGTTCACGATGCTGGCAGAAACAGGCAAAAGATGTGTATTCCAGTGACGCTACAGCCGTCAATATTGTCACTTGACAGCGGCTGCTGGCAGGAAAGCTTGCCACCGCAGACCCGACCTTCACTGCTTTGGGTACTTTAAAAAAAAAAAAAGTCAACTCCCACTTTCTCCCATGTCACAAAATGCTGTTTTCTTTAGTGGGAAAGACCTAAGGGGCACACATTGCTCTGCAGTCAATAGATTTCTCTTTAGAGGCAAAACTTTGGGTAGACAGACACACAGCTAATTGCCCTAAGTGCTTGAAAATTTGCACTAAATACATTTCTCTATATTCCATTAGCCAATTTTCTGCAGCTTAGCTATTTGAAATGGTTATGCGTGTCTGCAAAATACAAAGTTTTATTCCCTATAAATCAGAAATTGCATTGTGGCACTTGAGCCCTTTGTTTTTCCCTGCTTTTAAAGTCTGTTTGCCAAATGCAGTATTTTTATTCGCTGAAATTTCGTGACAGATGGTGGGTGCAGACTGATAGTAAGGCATTTTCACAAGTGATGAAAATGCATTTGACCATTCGTATAGGCTGCCAAAGAACTCGAACCAGCGAGGCAGGGCAGGGAGGAGAGCAGGGGGAACCGCTGCTGCTCTGGTGTCGCTTCATCGTTGAGACTCAGCTGGGTGCTACAAAGCACGGAACATTCCGTGACCAACAACTAACGCTCTCTATTTTGTGTCTCAGTTGCTGTTTCGGCAGCACCAGACCACCCCCTTTCACCAGACAGACGTGCTATCTAAAAGTTGTTAAATTAACATTTTCTTCCATGTACAGCGAGCGGTTCTATAAATTTTCCTGTTCGGGCTGCACCGGGGGCCACAAATGAGATCACAGCCTCTTTCTACAAGGTGTTATACAAAATTATAGATCAAAAGCTACAGCCTGAAGCCAAGACTGGCAAGGAAACATTAAGTGGTATTATTCTTCACCCAAGTGAGACAGAGAACGTCACTCCTTTGGGGTAAGTCTACGTAGTCGAGATGGTCCAGGAAGAAAACGCATCAAAGAAGATAAAGAAGATGTACACAACTTGGGGCAAAGTTTCTCAGTTTAAGGGCCAGTTTAAGGATATTATGGCTGTAATACTTTCCTGTTTTCCCTTCAAGGCTACTGTGACTTTCATGGGATATCTAACGTCAGACCAGACTGGCTTGCCTAGGATTATAAAAGAAAGCCACCATTTTCCAGAAATGGGAGACAATTTTCTGAGTCCCCACCCAGTAGCTTATCATCACTTCCTTCCTTATTTCTGCATCTTCCAACACCACAGTACCCTGAATGCAACCTCGGCTTTGAATAGAAATGTATCAGTTGTATACAGAGGGAACAGCAGCCTGAAAGCTGCTATCCTTCCTCCTTCTTGTCATGATAAACATCAAGAGCTTCAAAAAGAATGGAAGAAAAGTAACTATTTCAAAACCACAGGGCTGATAGGAGAATCTCCCCCTGTATAAATATACTATATACGTGCAGCTATAGGTGAGCATTTCTTTGGAAGCATGCACCTGACACCCCTTGCGATCTTCATCCTAAGCTAGTGTAGCTTCGGATATACTTATTCATGTAAGTCTCAATACATTCACTGAATCTCACTCAGATAAAATAGAAAGGCTGCTGCTATGCCAAAAGGAGATGTTCTGAACCGCTCTCAGCCGGGAGTCTCATTTTATGCAGCTTACAGAGAAGGCCTCTGAAAAGCAGCACATTAACACAAAACCCAAATGGTAACCGAGCAGGATACAATGAGACTGCCCTCACAAACGTCGCATCAATAAACAGCATAAAAGAGTTGCGTCAAGAAATAGTATTCCATCTACCAGTATACGCAAACCGTAGTAAATAATGAAAACATAAACGGGAGAGCCATAAGGCAGGCAGGCAGAGAGTACAAATGATACCACGGAAACACAAATAAAGCAGCAAGGTTACCGGTGAAAACAGAGGGTATTTTCTGTATGGGAAATTGTGCATATCTTTCTGCTACAAGAGAGATAAGTACTGGGGTGAAGAGTAAAGTGCGTGGATTCACTCCTTCATCAAGATGTTGGAGTTAAGGGAACCGTCCTTTGTGTCTGCAAAGAGTCACTTGGAAAAAATAACTTGAATTTACTTTTACTTTAAGTACTTCCACATTTCACATTGCAATGTCAGTGCTCTCATCAGAATTCAAGGAGCTTTTGTTTCTGCAGCGTAACTCTCTTCAAAATGCCTCTGTTCTTGAATGAGCATACGCGTACTGTCCATTTTGGGTTAAATAATCAACGTTAAATTCACCTGACTAGATTAACTGTCTGAAGCACCTCCATACCAAGAGGCAGTAAATGAGAAAGGGAAGAGAGATGCACCAAAGAGGAAGAAAAGAATAAAGACAAGACTACAAGGCTCGTTTTATCTTGTGCTGCAGGCAAGGCTTGCCTCTAAAGGTATCAGGTAAGTACAAATGCAGTCTTAAATTCATCCAGCAAATGCACAAACCACATTTGCACAGAAAATTAGCAGGCGAGCCTTCATATGAAAAAGGTATTGAGAAATTAAGATAAAAATCGGAATCTATTTATTCTTGAGTTCTTAAAGCACAGGCATTTTCTTTAATTAGAAGCAAGCATCCACATAAGAAATGCAACCTTGTAACTCTTACTAGTTACATAAGCATAATCAGTTGTGACGGAATCTCCAGATTACGTGCTCTCATCTCTTGACCTTGGAGTCACCACGTTTCTCTCTAGCTGTAATTAATACCCTTGTATTTGGGGGCAACGACTTTGTAAGGAATGTCAGTAAATAGGGGAAAGCAAGGCTGTAATTTCACTGCATTTCAGCTCTCCTGTATGTAAAACTAGAGCTACCAAGAGGCTGCCTAACAAAGACTAATCTTCTAGTACCAAACCCTGGCTGATCAGAACAAACTCCATCAACAAACTAAGCACTCATGTGGTCCAGACCTTTCTCCTTCAAATTGCTCCCTTTGTTCTACAAGTTTCACAAAAGGAAAAAGCAAGCAGTCTAAAAGAAAAATGCTTACATCTTGTTGGAAAGGAGGATTTATGTCCATCTCCGCCCTTCATCAGGTTAAAACTGACTGATGGCTCCTCCAGCTCTGGCTGGAGGCCATAGCAATATCTGTTATGTGGACTGCCCAGCTTTATACTTGTATAAACTCAGCTTTACCTCAAAAAAAACAAAAACAGAAAAAAACCCACCCCAAAAAAACCAAAACCCGAAACCAATAACAAACCAAACCAAACAAAAAACCCCCAAGCACACAACCCCCAGCCCCAAGAGCACCAAATTTATCTTTCATCATGTCTCTGCATTTAAAAAATAAAGTAAGAAAAATAAAAATTCATGTTTGTGCCCCTACCCCCCATTTCTCAAAGGTGAGAACTGTCGGGCTGCTAAACAATGACAAAGGCAGCAACAAGTTTTGCCTTTGAGCTGCAGGAGAAACTCTATTGCCCTTCAGTGGCACTACAGCAAGAGCTCAAAGTCCGTTCTGGAAGAGCAGAAGAAATAGGGGCATGCGAGAAGTAAACGCAGAGAAATGCTGATTGTGAAATACTGAAATGTTATTTCCTGGAGTAATTACGTGCCTCAGTGGGTGCACCGAAATCAGCAACACTAGGGTAGTTTGACACCTTACGCAGCATCGTGTAGCAGAGTTTTCCTGTTGAGCTACATACTTGGAGTAGCATGCGCCTCCTCTTCATGGCATCGTTTAGAGTATTGTATTAGTAATTTTTTTTAAAATCCCTTATGATTTCTTTAAAGATTGGACTCTCTCTTTGCCTCTCAGCTTCCTACGTGTAAGACAGGATAGAGTTTCCTATCTGTAAGACATGTAAAAAGATGTTAATCTGCATAAAAAGGACACTATAGTCTTCTGGGATAAAACACAGGCTCTTCCAAGAACTAAAGACACTCAAAAAGAAAAATTGCCCCTGCAATCACATCTGGTAACATGGTGCTCTGCCTGTTGCAGAGTGCTTCACTGTTGAAGGGTTTGTTTTAATTATTTTCCTGTTTGAAGTAACAGCTAACCATTCTCTGACCTTCTGGCCCCGCTCCCTCTCTATATTGCTAGATTTTGTACAAATACAAACAGGTAAGGCACCTGTAAAATCCAGGTAATTAAAACAGTTTTACAGAACGTCCACGGTCTCAAAGCAAATGAAAACATAAAGGTTAGCAAACAGGGGCTCTGGGGCCTCCAGCAGGGTGAGGAGAGAAGCAAGAAACACAGCCAGCGTCTCAGTCCCTTAAAAAACAGCAACCCGAACCGTACAGAGCAAGCACACAGCAGGCAGAGCTGGACCGCAGCCACGCTCCTGCTCGCGCCAGAGCGAGACTGTTTCTTGTGCCCTTTGATGGTTAGCACTGGCAACGGGGCACCGATTACTTCGAAACCTGTACACGGAGGTGCCTGTAACTTGAATAAAGAAATTTAGAAGAGAAAGGTCACGGCCCAATGCATGGATCGCGAAAGGAAAGACATGTAGCAACTTCTCGTGAGGCACCAGGACAATCTGCATATGCTGCGTACAAGACAGCAACACATGGCAGAGGAGTCTGTTGACAAGTTAATGACTGTATTACTTACATTGGTGCTAAACAAAAGAAAGACATGAATCTGTTTGGGGTTTTTGGTTTTGTGGGTTTTTGTGATTTTTTTCCAAGTAAGAGGAAGCTCTGTACGTCTAACTTTGGAAGCTGTTACCTAAAAATGTGCATCTGTCAGTGGGAAAAAATGCTGTGATCACTGAATTTTGGACCTTTAAAATTTCAAGCTCCAAGTCAACATAACTAGGCGCTGGTATTTCAAATACTTGTGTCTCAGAGGACTTCCTCCACAAATTTGTATGAATATACCTTAAAGGACTGTAGAGAGCTCTGAATATGTCATAAAAGGAAAATGCTAGTCAAGCTGTACATATGTTTCCATAATGAGAAAAGCGTTGTATCTGCGAAGGCTTATACAACAGTGACTTCTGCTGTGAAAGCCTTGTCAAATCAGCATATCAGTTATTAAGGTTAAAAACTTCCTGGTATTGCTCCGATTGCTCAAAATACTTAATATGCTTTAAATAGAACTTAACAATATGCTGCTTCTGGCAGGAGCATTTTTAACGCGAGAGGCCTCAGTTCCTGTTCTTGTTCCTACAACAAGGGCTAAAGTGCCTATTTTAGTGGGACACGAATGGAGACATAAACATGAAACTGTTTGTTCACTAGCCCCAAAGCAAGAATAAAACGTTTTCATTATCAGAAAATTCTGAACACTTAATTTTGAACGCAGGTGGATTCAAAAGAGTTGTCAGGACTTACATCTGACATCTGGATGTGATGCCATTACATCTTACCTGACTTAAAAGCAGAGGCAGTTTCAGTGAACTTCTGTTATGCCTGCATCCTACAAACACGTGAGGATTTTCCTTCCAGGGAACAACACGTTTAACAGCCTTTGCCTCTAAGAAAAAACAGAATATAATAAAGTAACAGGCTTTGGAGGTTTGAGAAAGTCGCTTCAGTTTTTCATTTAAAAAAAAAAAATCAAGTGGTTTCAAGAGCTTTACCTACGATAAAAGAGCCCATGAATCCTCACAAATTGTAATACAGAGTTATCTTCTGGAAAAACAATTACTAATGAAGAAAAGCCATCTGCTGCCCATAAATTAGACGTAGTTAAATGTCCATCGGAAAAATATTTATTTGACTAAACAAAAGAGCTGTCTGCACCCCTCTGTGTTTAGAGCCAAATCTCCCCACTTGTGTATTCACGAATAGGTGGAAAATAACTCTCTGCGCAGGCTATACACACTGAGTTAGCATAAACTGTCACAAAGGCTTTCCATTTTAAGTCATACCTTTTATAAGTAGGACTTGACGCTGAGCCAGTCAGCCTGATGCTCTCTCATGCTTTTTGCATACTTTAGAGACTAGATTATTGTTGTCTGGACTCAACTAAAGGTCTGTGGCCATACAAGGCTCAGTATGCCTTCATCAATTTGGAGTGATTGTTACAAAAAGAGCCCACAGTAGGTGTTTGGATTCAACACGCTAGAAATGTTGGATTTACAGATAAGAAATACTTGTCCATCTTTTCAGAGCCACCGTTATCTGAACTCCCGTTAATTGTGCGTTACAGGCTGCAGCACACATCATTTTAAGTTTCAGCCACTTTGGTTTTTCAGGCCATGTGTGGCAGCCGTTGATTTACGGTCATCACTAAGGCTGCAAGTTCTCACCACTGATTGTGCTAATACTTTCTGTCTTGTGAAAGAAATTGTCATAGAATACACACTCTTTTACTTTCTTAGACCTAAGCGCGATTGTCTGGTTCGGTTTTTTGGTTAGTTTATTTTATTACTTTACGGTTTACAAAAAAAAAAAAAACAAGAGAAGAATTTTCTGCCAGGCTCGTGACCTTGGAGATGACAGTTTAAAACTCTGCTCTTAATCTTGCAAGAAAAAAAAAAAACAATCAGTGCTATATACAGCATAAAATGACTGTAAACGAGATGTTGTAACTATAAAAATAAATAGAGTGTCAGAGATAATGTTTGATGCGTCAGTTTGCATCAAGGGAGAGTTTCTCAAATTTTAAAAGAACAATTTGATAAATGCACGTCATCTTCCACGTATTCTTGTTTCTGCTGAAGAAATAATTGTTAATGTCTTTTTTTCATCTGTTGTAGTTCTTGTACTGGCCATACTGACATACTGGGAAAAGAGAGATTTAGTCTCTCTCACATACGGGTAATATTTTTTTTTTCTCTGATCGTTACATTCCGTGCTACACACAGTAAAAATCCCAGACCAAAACTTTTAATGATGAATAATTATATAGCATAACTCCTGTTTTGAGTAGCTGGATTGAGACACCTTTTAAAGGGTCCTTTCTTTTTCAGAAATTACTGAGCATTTTCCTGAAATCAGTGAATACCAAGAAATCTGACGAAACAGAACAGCAGCCTTCCTTTTGCTGAAACCTAATGCTTCATTTCTGTGTTTATCCAATTAAATATTCCATCCCAATTAATTCACATTTTCCAAATATAACTTTCAGGCTCAAACCACCTTTTCAAGGTAGATGTGTTAAAAATCAAACACAAGGCTAAATAACTGAAAAGCAAAACATCAGGGGTTTGGTTTTTTGGTGTTTTTAATGTAACCCATCAGCTTAATTCTAAAAAATTTTGCCATTTTTATGTTTCACGTATACTAACAAGCCATATATTGGTCATTTACTTATCTGCAGTAACACTGATTTTCAGGAAGCGTTCTTGCTCTGCGCGTGCGTGGTATTTACAGAATTAGAATTTTTAAGACCAAAACAACAACAAAAAAAGAAGAGAAACCACCACGCTCAAAAAGCACATGACTATATACTCAGAGGGGAGTCCCACACTTGGTAGATTAGCTGACTGTCGTGGTTTAGCCCCAGTCAGCAGCCAAGTCCCACCCAGCCGCTCGCTCACTCCCCCCCGGTGGGATGGGGGAGAGAATCGGAAGAGTAAAAGTGAGGAAACTCATGGGCTGAGATAAAGACAGTTTAACAGGGAAAGAAAGAGCCGCGCACGCAAGCAAAGCAAACCAAGGCATTCATTCCCTGCTCCCCTCGGGCAGGCGGGTGCTCAGCCATCTCCAGGAAAGCAGGGCTCCATCACGCGTAACGGTGCCTGGGGAAGACAAACGCCATCACTCCCAATGTCCCCCCTTCCTCCTTCTTCCCCAGCTCTATGTGCTGAGCATGACGCCATATGGTGTGGGACATCCCTGGGGTCAGTTGGGGTCACTGTCCCGGCCGTGTCCCCTCCCAGCTTCCCGTGCCCCCGGCACAGCACGGGGAGCTGAAACAGTCCTTGACTGGTGTAAGCGCTGCTGAGCAACAACTAAACATCTCCGCATTATCACCACTGCTTCAGCACAAACCCAAACCACAGCCCCATACTAGCTACTGCGAAGAAAATTAACTCTATCCCAGCTGAAACCAGGACACTGACCTAACTTCCACACACACACGCTGAGGAATAGGTCACTTCGGTTTGGAGTGACTCCAGAACCACGAGTTCACACCATCAAGCAGGACAGGTCAATGGATTATGATGGAACGTAACTTAAACCCTTAATAAAAACAAAAAACACACCCAGTAAGTAGCAGGGGGTAACAAAGAGCCATAAAAACCAAATCACTGAAATAGATGGGGTTTACACGTGGAATACTTGGAAGTTGTCTCTGGATTAAAGACCTCCTTTAAGAATTCAATGCAAAATAACAAACCATCTCTGTTTTAAAGGGCAAGATAAGACTGTGGCAGAGCTAGGAACTTTCTGTAAATAGACTGTTCCTTGCTCCAATAAATTTCATTGTTCTGTGCTAGGAGAAAGAAGAAGCTTTTAATGCCTGGACAGCAATGTTTCCATTTGTTTGTGTGGCAGCAACGTTTGGCTAGCCAAAGTAGCTTCATTCAATCTAGAAAAGGTGCAGAGAAGAGGTAGCAGGAATGAAGAACCTACCATTTAGTAACTTGTTTAGCCTAGTAAAACAAAAGGTGATTTCTAAAAACAAGGGAGTTAGATTTTGCAAGTCTCATTATCAGAGAACTGAAAGCAAGAAAGAAAATTACTTTCAAACTCTGGCTTAATTATTTCACGAAAGGATTTCTGTTTCTGAGTAGCTCTTGCTGCAGGTAAAAACTGAAAAGGATTTTAAGGGCCCACAGCTTCCAACATCCAGCACTGGTTTGTTGCTGTTCTTGTTCTTTCCATCATTTCATGTGTTACAGACTGCCCACGTCTCCAAATGACTGACAGTAGAGGGTGTAAAATGAAAATTGGGCTTTAGTGCAAGGGTGGAGAGGGGAAGAAACAAGAGAAATAAGGCTACTTCTGGTGAGTTCCGGCATTTCAGAACTCGTTCTATAAAGCTGCCCTCTTGTAACTTCAGTAACATCCTAAGTTATAGGAACAACAACAACAAAAAAAGGTTAAAATTAGAATAATGATAGCTTATTTCTAGTGAAGGTCAAGCACCGTTTGTGGATCTCGGTAATTTGTAGCATGTCAGTTCAGCAATACTTCTGCATACCTTACTAACGCTGTGTTATCACAGAATCAGAACAGTGCAGAGGGAAATCCAAATTAATTCAAAAGACTGCAGCCCCTGTAAGCCAGCAGGTCGTGAAATCCTGAGGCAGGTGTGTGGACTTTCTCAAGTGATCTTCTGTTACTTACCAAATAGGTTCTTTTACGACTGTACTGCTGACACTGCTGGAAACATAGTAAGGCATCACTTTCAGAAAATGCAGACATGGAATCCTTGCTAAAACATCATCTGAAATTGCAGGCTGCTGAATGCTGGAGGGGATCAGCCGCTGCTGTTCACCAGATCATCAACAGCGAGAACAAGTGTCTAGAAGCAAATCAGTAATTAATACACAACTGCACAGTACGCTTTATGAAGCAGACTTCACATAATGTCCCAATATACTTCAGTATTAGATAACAGGGCGAGGAAGGGAGAGGTTAGGTTGCATCAGCAATGGAAAAAATATCTTTTGAGAGTTTAGATGTGCAAGGAGTTGAGGAGCAATGACACAAGTGAAGCATGAAGCAAGGAAATGGGGCAAAGAGGAAGGCTGCACTGGATGGGAGACACACCTTGAAAGAAGATTTATCTACTAATGGTAGTGAGACCATAAAGCAAAGGGAAACTAAAGCTGAACACCACAGTAAAAGAAGGGGAAGGCTTGTGATGTATCCCTAATATAGTTCTCACATAAACTAGGAGCTCACTCCTATTCTGAAAAAACATTTCACGGAGCACTTGCCCAAACTACACGTCTGTGTAAGGTTACAGAGCAGAAAAGGGACAACTGAAAGGAAAAATGCGGCAGCAATCGCTGATCAGAAACTCCAGTTCAGCTCCAGAAGGCACAGAACTGCCACCGTGGAGCCAGGACTGGATGCATCTCACTAGGGTTAACTCAGACCGAAGCGTTATGAAGAGCACAGCTGTGGACTGAAGCCAGTGCAGCCCCAACACGTCCTTACTCCACGCTGTCAGGAGGCAGCTCTGATCACGTTCTGCGCAGGACAACGCAGCAATGTCAGCATCAGATAGAAATGCAAGTGTCTCTTGGAGTTCCAGCCTTGCAGCTCTGAGGGAGATGCTGCCCATGGAAGGCCAGGAGGAGGGGATGGATGTGCAATTGATTTTTACAACTTCATTTGAATTGTTCTGCAGCTGTACGTGGTACCACCCTGAAAAATGAATCCTGAATAATTGAACCGCAGATCAGTCAGAGCAGGTCTCAACAGATCACACTCTAATTGCAGCTATTAAAGACACATTTTTTTACTACAGTACAAGTCAGGGTATAAAAGTATGAGTATTCATTTGAACGTTGGAAACACATTTGCAGCCAGAAGCTCTGCAAGGCCACACAGTTCAGCCAACCCCAGATATAAGTGATACACATTTGCCACCATGGGACCAACCTGAAGGGTTGCTGAGGACATGTATCACCGTCCTGGAATTCACCTCCACATGTTTGGTTCCTTCAGTAACTGCGCTTACTCACCTTTGCATCACAAACCCACTTGTTACTATAATGATGCGAGCAATTGCTAGCACCCTCAAATCATATTTCACAGCAGAGAACGAGTTTCCAGCTCTTACCTGAGGATCTTCTGCAATTATCCTCTCAAAATGCTATAACAAACAGTTATTTTCATCACAGAACTTACTTCTTACTACTTACACAGAACAGACAATTGCATTTAGACCCTTTGCACGTATGTAGATGAAGCAATGCATTCTCAGTCTTTTATTGCTTACGCTAGCCAAACATCAGACAAGCTCGAAACCTAAAACCTTAGGTTTGTCACAGGTGGGCCACAAATATTGTCTTAATTAGGTTAAACAATGAGATGATTTGAGCATCTAAATGCTAAGCTCAAACGCTAAGCATTTGTGGAGCAGGTGGATTTGGCAAATGAAGGATTGATGATGATTATAATTGACCGGCGTTATTGCTAACAAGATAAGATGGATCTGCAGCCAAACCAGATGCAAAAGTTGTGGGAAAAGGGTCACTTCCTCTGAAGATCAAAGTCACCATCTTCAGAAAGCCAGTCCCTGCCTTCGGAGGAAGGCCACAGGGAAGGCTACGTAAGAAATATCATTTAAAGTTTTTTTCACTGCTAATGTAAAAGAAAAAAGCCATTGCAAATGGAAGTGAAATATTATCATGAAACAGTTATTTTTCAAAAAAGTGTTTAACATTTTGACAGACTTGTTTCCAGTTTTGGAGACATCAGTGTATTGCTAAATACGCAGGACGTACGTGGATTAAGTTAAGAGGAAACTGCTGCTGTCTTGGTTTTCCGAGCTTTTAATAGATCTTTAAGGAAGATCTGATGGGAAGGACCCAAAATCATATGGGACACTTAGGAAGTGGGGTTTGGCAGGGAGGGGGTTGGGTTTTTTTTTGCGTTGGGTTGGG
>VZTV01120002.1:0-17064 GCA_013400875.1 Anhinga rufa
CACCCCCCCTGCTTGAGCAGGTGCATTTAAGATGTTTAAAACTTGCAGGATTGAGCTCATGGTAGGAAGCTGCTGACAGAGAAGGAGGAATGGGAGAGAGGAAATAGATTTTTCCTTTTTTTTTTTTTCTATTTTTTGTATGCTTACAAGACATGACTTCTTTCATCTCAGAAGAATTACATTAGAATGTTTGCAGTTTCAATCAGGTCAATTTTAATGTGACAAAGATCCAAATTGAAGTCCTAAGTAAAAGATTAACCAGGGTCTGGTCTGTTGTAGGAAAAAAAGAAATAGACAGAAAGAGCAACTTTTAAACTTTGTGTAGGAAAAAAGTTTAGTGAGAAATAAATTTTTTAAATCTTAATGTCATTTAAAGCCTTTCTTTATGTATACTACTAAAACTATATGCAAGATACACCTTTGTAAATTTGGTCTCATTGGATAGCAGCTAAGAAATGCTCTTAAAATTAATTCACTAATCAATATATTCTATCAGCTACAACTTGTAATTCATTGTACAATACTTGAAAAATAAGTAAGAAAAACTTGCTCTTCAAGTACATAATCTTACATGTGAGCCAGGTATCCTGTTTTGGAGATGACCTGAATATACCAAGGATGTATCACCCACAGATAACTTTTTAGCGTCCTGAAGAAATGATAAAGAAATTACAGTGCAAAAGAAAGTACAGAAGCAAAATGTATTGTCTAGAAATTGAAATTAGAAATCAGAGAGTTGAAGATAAGATTTTCAAAAGTGGCTTCCAAGTATCAGGAATTTTATTCCTTGATTGAGCATAGAAAGGAATGTGGCCTGATTTTCACAGACCAGAATTTTCTGATGGCAACAATCTTCAAAAGGGTTTTGGTTTTGGTTTTGGTGTTGTTTTTGAAGAAAGCCTGAAGTCTTGAGTACACAGTTACAGGCAAAAGGCACAAATTTTTAAAGACACGTCAGTATCTGGCTGCATGGTGTTGCAAGGCATAACTGATCCGGGTACCTAAGTGAGTGAGTAGTTATTGGAAATATTACAGGTGGTAAGTCACTTTTTGAAGGGGGGGCATAACTGTTTCATTCGCTTAGGCGTTGTAAGACCTAGTGTAACAGTATGTGAATACATACTAAATTTTATAATTGACAGCCTGATTCTCTCAGTCATCTGAACTCACTTTGGCAGATCAAGTCACTTTTGTCTAGGTGCCTGATTACTGACTTAGAGGACTTGGACTTTAAATGCTTTAAATTCTAAGAGAACTTGATTTTAAACTTATATGGACAATATCATCCTTCAAGTTATCCCCCCAAAAGTCAAGGGGTGTTTTCCTTACAAAAGAAACATATTTGATTTGAAATCGTAAAGGGGCTTTCAGTAGGGGATGACATCACATCATTTTCCAGAGCAGAAGTGTGGTAGGAACCATTCTGGTACGTATGCGTGACCACCACCATATGGCTTATTTCATGCTGCTTTTGTTTGTTTACATTGAAAGAACATTAAAGTTGCATATTTAACTACTCAGAAGCTAACACATGCCAGAATTAAGATGGTCTGTATAATCGTAATTCACTCCACTTGTGTAAATTAATTCTTATATAGTATTTAAGTGCATGATCAAATACTGGGTTTCTACTGGATCTTTTCCATGCTCAGTGAATGGGTAGTTAGACAACATTTATTTTATTCTCCAAATTGAGTGTGGGACTGATGGGAAAATTAGTTCAAACATTGCACAATACAAAATGATAAATTTTCTTCCACTGGAAAGATTCCTCTGTGGAAAGCATTTTTGTCTTGCTTTCACTAGAATAGCTGACTGTGCAACACTTCTACAAACCTGCTGTCCACAAAAAATAAAACCCACACCATTAATATCCAGCTGCAAAAATTTGGGCTGAATTCACTTTCCCAGCCTTTGTAACCTTCAGTGTAACAGTAAAACCAGTGTCTTCTATAACAAACTGTCTTTTATTTGTCAGTTTTAAGCAGCCAGTACAGCTGAGAGAAGAGATAATTAGTAATCTCTTCCTTTATGTTCAGCATCTACAGAGTTGTAAAACCAAATACAGATTTATTACCTTTGTTCAGGCCTATGAAAGGCAACAGGGTGGATTAGGTACTTCTGAATAACAAGCCAGAAGAAAGTGAGTTTACACAAAGGTGTGGAATTACTGTAAAAAAAAAGATAGCAGCTTTTTCTTGCAAAAACTCAAGACAAATTTTCTGAGCTTGCCTGTGTTAGCTTTTGAGCAGTTAAATATGCAACCTTAATGTTATATTAATGTAAAATGCTAATGTTTTATAATCGTTCAGACCAAATCTTGAGTTTTCTATTCATTTTTATCCAGGTGCTATTGGTGGGAATATGTATTGCTGGAATGTGAGAGTAGAATGGGGCTTTAAATATGCTGGGACTTCGTCTGATGCTTAGAAGTATTAAAGAATATAATAAGATAAACATTCTTTGTTGCTTTATATGCCTTGAACTGATCTGCAGCAAACATTTTAAATTACTTCTAATTCTCCCTTGGCTTTCTTCATAGATCTTCCCACACTAATGCCTTATATGCCAACTCTTAAACAGTGAAGCTGAGGCTAAAGCCTGACTACTGTGATTAAAATCTCCAAATTTCACCTGCATGTACAACTCCAGAAGATTTCTGATTATTTTTTTTCTTCTTCTTCTTTATTTTAGGACAATTATATGCAGAAAGACGGGCAGCAAACAGCAGAGCGTGAAAGCCATTGATGTTAAAATTGAAACCCATCCCTTTGTGAATGACCAATATGATGCTTTTTGTGTAAAGGATGAAGGTCAGCACTGATATACTATTGAAGTAATGCATCGTCATTGCTGTCTTGCAACATTAAAAGTTTTGCCTTCAATTTTTCTACTGCTGAGAGGCAAAGAGGGAATGTTAAGGAATAAATCTTTATAGTAATCACCCGCTAAGTGAGCCAGCTACATCGGTTGCAGGAAATAAATTGCATTATCTTTTGTCTTTGCTGCAGTTTAGCAACTTCAAACAGCGCTACTGATCTGGAAGAACCCATTTTGGTGTTCAGAGAACATACTTTATGGAAAAGAATATATCTGGCACCAATATAGCTGAGATGCCTGAAGTATCTCCCGTACTCACCACTGTAACTGAATGTACCCCAGAAAGCTGCCTTCCAACCACAGAACACTGCAGGGTTGCATATCTATCAGTATACAACATTTGTATGCAAATAACGTCATTGCCTCCATTCTAATTTTTTCTGTTTGTTTGGGGTTTTTTTGTTAACAAGTGGAGACCAGCCTGCTAGGGACTCAGGTACATTATGGATGATTCTGAAAACCAAATTTTTTTCAACTTAAGTTCATTCTTAAACTTTTTGTTTTTCCAGTGCCAGAACCCACAGGCAAAGATGGAGTCTGAGGGCAAAAAATAAATTGTTACTGACAGGCAGGATTGTGTAAAGAAATTTGGGAACCCCTAAAACAGATTGTTGATGTCCGTAGTGAAATTTTGCATCTCATTTTCAAGAAAAGCAGGGGCAAGCAGATGGAATTTACTGAGAAACAATAAGTTCACAACACAGGGGGACATTCTGATAAAGAGTCAGTGGCAGCAGTGGGCATGAAGATACAGTTGAAGTGAAATGTGGCAGAGGTGATGTATATTTGATGTGTACCCAGTCACTCAAAAATCACAGAGTTTGACTGACCATCCTCTCAAATAACCCTTGTGATATCAACTCCAGGCTCCGTGCTGCTATGAGCGATGCCAGCTCTGTCACCCAGTTGTTAATGTTGTCACACAAGCACCTTTGTGCTTTCTTCCATGCTGCTCCTCACATATAGGAGCAGCTCCCTGTAAACAACTGCAAAACTCTCTCATTGTCTTCTTCAAATCTCTCTTTTGTCATCTCGAGCCTCCCCCCCTCGAGAAAAACCTTGCAGTGGGTGGGACAGCTGTGGGATGCTGAAATCATTGCTCTGGCCACCATTGTTCCCTGTCTGTCTCCACCTGCTGTGTCTGAGCTTACACATAGATGCTGGATATCAGGGAAGGAACTGTGGTTTTGCCCTTTGCACTTGGTCTCTGCTCACGGTAAAGGGGCAGTAAAGGTGAAGATAAGAACATAGTCTGACAATGCTTGTTGGAGAGGAGTACTACACAGGACTCAGAAACTGCATAGTTAAAACTAAGGGGAACATTCATATCACTTGCAAAGAAGAGGCAATTTATGAACAACTTGTTTTGTACAAGGCAGGGAGTTTCCTGATGACAGAATGGGATGATCGTGCCAATACACTCACCAAATAGTCCTTACACACAGAAACATTTCTGCATGACAATAAGGTCCCCTCTTCCCTGAATACATAAAAATTTTTGGATGCAGAGTCGATTTTGAATAGAAAGGCTTGAGCGAAGTTGTGTGGTAGAGCCTGGTCTGTAGCTGGTATGAAAAGAGTGAAGACCAGAAAGGAAATGGCTTTAACACACGAGTGTAACAGACAGTAACACACAAGCCAGTACAAAGCAGTTAACTGATGAAAGAACATCCTACACCTCAGGGATGCCACTTTCAGTTTTGGGAAGTAAATTTTAAGTAAGAAGCAGCAGCAGCAAACCCCACACCACAGCCTCAGACATAGCATATCTGTTCTGCTGTTTTGTACATGTGACTAATAATTACCTGTCTAGGTAATGATTAATTAATTATTTCTTACTTGAAACATCTCAAGTGGCTTTTTTTTTTTCTTTCAGAAAAGTGGACAGTGCTTTTAATTGATACAATTTCAATTATAATACAGTAATACATTAGTATTAAGACCTGTGTATTGAAATAAAGTACAGAAAGCAGGTTGTTTTGCCCTGCCAAAAGTGATAAATCCCAGGTTTCTTACACTGAAGCCTCTGCCCGCATATACAATAACTGCAAGCCCTTTCATTTCTTCCATAGCCATCCAACCAATAATCTGCAGTCCCACATGAAATTCATCTGGTTCTTTCTCCTGTATTTCTTAACCACACCCTCTACCCATCATCTCCCTGCCTTCAGGGCACTCCCAGCTCCTTGCCAGTTCCTGGCGAGGCAGGCTGGGCAGGAGGCAGCATGCGCTGTGGCTGCCTTAGAGGTATGAATATGCTGGTTTGTCGACCTGTATGCAGTGCTGATCATCTGGCCAGCAGCACCTGTGGGAATGGGTAAGAGCCGAGTCCTACCTGTGCACATCCCGATGGAAGAGACGCCTGGTTTTGGATTCTTCCTCTTTTAAACTCATCTCACCAAAATAAGCAGATGCTCAGCAGCTCTCCCTCTTTTTCAGATTTGGCTGAAATCAGCCAAAGGCTCAGACAGACTGATAGGTCGAGGATGGGCAGAGGGAACGGTCACATCAGCCTTCTCTTCTTTAGAAATTAAGTTAGAATCATAGAACCATAGAATGTCCTGAGTTGGAAGGGACCTGCAAGGATCAAAGTTTATGACTGTAACACTTCACAATTCTATTTTTGGTTCTTAAGATTGTGCAAAGGGCATCTCGAACCACCATGAAATTTCTGGGACAAACCATCACAAAATTCGCTTAGGCCTTGGATAATACAATTAATCTTTACTCAATTAACACTTAGCATGAAAATGAGTTCAGCTGAACTGCTTAAACATGCACCTCAGATTGCCTCGACAGCCGGGCCAGTGGTCAGATGCTAGCAAGAGCTCTGGGTGTAAAAATTCTGAAGAGAGAGCTATTTTGTGCTTCTGAAATGAATTTTTTTTCTGTACACACAGAAGAATCACAGCAGCCTTTGATGCTAAGAGTTATGTTTTACAGAGAATTGGTCTAAGAGCTATGCCTGACAGGGAAAAATGAAGCTGTAATGTCTTATGAATGCTGTGAGTATTGCTGCAGTTTTCACAGCACAGGGAAATGTGTCTTCTCAGTTTCTCGGAAACAAATGCTTTATGCAGCCATTAGAGTCAGGAAGACAACTCTGTACCAGCTCAGGGTCTGCTGAGATCAGAGTTTCTCTTGGCCCCGAGTGCCAAAAATTACCTAAAAATACATTAGATTCCACCTATTCTGAAAATGGAGTATCACACGTGAGGCAGATCTGGCCCACAGAGCGTGTATTTATTCTCTGTCAAAGCTCATAAGAAAATGCCTCAAAATATAAAAGAGATAATGCAAGAGAAACAGAAAGCTGGAATTTTTCCTACCAGTCTTGGTTTTTTTGTAGGACTGCATACCATTCAATTTCGCACATATATAATCCTCTCAGTTCCCTTTCTTATATATTTTTTTTAAATGCAACAAAGGAAAGGTCTCTTTGTTAATAGCTCCCAAGTTTTACTCGTTCTTTCTTTCGGTGACCCACTGACATTTACAGGCAACAAGTAAGATCTCTATTCCATAAGGCTTTGATTTGCTGCCACCATAGAAAAACTAAACAGGCAGCAACTTGTAGTAGTACAGCATAAATGCAAATAAAACTTTGTTAAACATGACTGCTGGCTCCAGATGCCCATCAAGCTTGATGGCTTATGTACATATTTCAGTTTGCCTTTTTTCAGCAGTAAGAAAAAAAGAAATCAGTGTATTCTTTACAGAAAATACATTAAATGTACTTTAAAAGAGCAATCAAATTACGATTTGCTTTATGTGATAGTTGAACCATTTCTTTTTATTTGTCATGCTTTGCTATGGATATGAAGTTTTTCATTTTTTCATTGCTACAGCTTTCTTTTCCAGAGCTTTACATATAGCTGACAGTGAATTTCCAGCTACCTGGTGATGTCATTTAAACTAATAAATGAAGTTATTCTTACAAGCCCTGTCTGATGAAAGAGGTATTGTCATCCTAACATCAGTAGCTTACAAGCAGCACTTATATTGGCTACGATTGAGTTTTGGTTCTTTGTGCTCTATTTGTACTCAGTATTTTTATCTGAAAAGAAAAGATCCATATGCTTCAGTGTCTCTGTGGTCAAGAAGGAAAACAAACATCCACACTCATCTTGCACAGGGCTGAGCGTTAAGAGTTGCATTTTCCAATTTCTTAATGATGAGATGACATCCTATAAATTCCAGTGGTCTCTCTGGAAAAACTCCATTGAATTGGGCGGCTGTAACAGGGGATGTTTTATTTTAAAGAGGATGTTTCATGTCAGCTTGCAGAGTGTGGCATACAGTTAAAGTAGCAATTGCAGATGATCAGATTTCAGTAGTTCCCAGTTCTGCCAGGGGGTGTGTAAGCTGAAGTCTGATTTTTATTTTTTTTTTGCATTGATCTTAGGCTGTCCTTTCTGTAGACAGTATTTTATCAAGACATCTCAAAAAAAATCTTTACGAACTGATGATATGCTTGTAGTTTAAATCAAGAAGATGCTTCTGGAGGAATCTGGATTGGGGAGGAGGAATGCTGTGTTCTTAAAGTGGTTTGTGTCAACTCTGCCAGAAATCACCTGCGACAAACTCCTTTCCACACATGGTTTGGAGTTAAAGTTACTCTTCAGAGGGGCCATAATTCCTAAAAGCCAATCACAACTGAATGTGTTAACTCAATTAACAAGAGGCATTTTCAGTCCCTTGTAAAAAGTAGTTACTGAGTCTCTAAGAGGTCTGTAACCAGATTCATCACTAGCCCTAACATATCTATGCTCAACACATATCTTTGCTGGGCCACTTATTCCCATTCAGTTGTCAGATATTGACTCTATCCTGATTTCTACCCATGTATACTGAGTTCTTTATTGACTGTGGTGGCGATTTTCACTCCAGGAGACATTCTGTGCCAAATTACTGCTGACGTGAGGATCTTCTGTGTACTTCTGCATTGTCATATATCTGTGCTGTGCGCTCTTGCTGTGTAACATAATCCGTCCATGCTTACTGCAGGTCAGCTACCAATGTATGGAGCACTGTTAGGTGTTTGACCTCACTGGCTCAGATTTGCAACATCTCATCTTCATAAAATGGCAACCAGAATGTCACCAGCCGAGTCTGTTTCTTGCAGCTGATGTTAGGACACCAGAGCTCTCTGTGGCAAACTCAGGAAAGGTCACGGTGTCCAGAATTGGATTCCAAGTTTCCAGGTTTGAGGATGTGATCTCTCGCACACAAGCAGGCAGAGCATGGGATCCGCTGGATGGGGCCTGAGTGCTGAGGCAAAATAATCAAGCACGTCAGGCTCTTCTACTGGGAAGTGTGCTTTGGGCTCATCTTTTAGCAAGCACCAAGAAAATATGCTGGTTTATGGGAGGATAGATGAGGGGAAAAGCAGTGTGCCAGATGGAGAGGTCAGCACCCGTTCAGCACTGGAGGAGCTTGGTCCTCATCTACTAGCGTCACCACTCCAGGCAACCTCTGTAGTTGCCTTAACAAAGAGCACTGCTGTTCCTCCAAATGACAAGCTGCTGCCAACACATCCTCTGCCACGCTTCATGGCCCAGATCTGCCTCCTCTCTTCCAGCAAGAAAATGGCCCGAGTGCCAGCACTGAACACAGGCTGTTGTTCCAAACAAGCCCATGCTTTGCCACCTCCTGGTACAAAGGTTGCAGACAAAAACGTGAAGGGTGTCCCCAGAAGTGGCTCAGTTTGATGAGCTGCTGTGCCAGTGTCACTTCTGTATGTGTACCAGAAAGAACAAGTTTGGCAAAAGGCTGAGCAGGGATTGCCATAGCAACTGAGACTGCAGCAGGACGAGGAGCCATAAGATGCTGAAACCCTGAAAATTCCTATACATCTTGCACAGGAGAGGAGCAAAATGGATGTAGGAACATCTTTTCAGGGTATCAGCTTTCACTTCGTCTTGTCCATGCTGTCACTCGATATGCTCTGCAGCAAAGACACAACCTTACGAAGTCTCATATGAGAGGTGCAGAAGTTCAATGTACAGTGTTCATCCATTAACATCTTTTAAATCTCTCCTTTTCTTTCTATTCACACATCAGCCAGATCTCTCTTTCAGGATCTCATTAGTCCTTGCTGCCACATGTTGCCAAATTTTATAGTAAAGCTCCCTTCAGCTTCCTTCTTTCCTGGAAGGTTATAATGTGCTTTTTGAATGTGTTTGCCATAGGTAAATGTATTTAACTAATGTAAGTGTTACTTTTCTGCTTCCTCTGGCCACAGGATTAAGAAGCATGGCTTTGTAGATAAGAATACCCTCTGACATATAATTGTCCCATACAACCTTGGGATCAATACCTCCCTCAGAGCAGATATACAGCTCCCATTTGTACTGATGGAAGTAGCTACATAAATAAAGTACAAGAAATGCAGGGGTCTGTAGCCTTCCTATGAGGCAACAAAATATTTTTTTATTCCTTTCATCCACATCAATCTCTATTCATCCGACCAGTTCACAGGAAAGGCATTAGCTGTTAACTGCTCCTCACTTCCTCGGATGCCAAGCCTCCATAAGACTGTACATAAACTGAGCTTTGTGTAGCCTCAAGAGCTTGTTTTTTCTGTCAGTATGTGTGTGCATAACTCCCACTAACTTCTGAAGGTGTTAGACAGTATATATGTATGTGTACAGTATGGAGAATAGACTTCAAAGCTTTGACTTCAGTAGCGTGTCCCTTAAATTAGTGGCAGATGTTTTTCCGCATGCCCGACTGAGAAGTGGTTAGCCAGGTCTATCAGACAATTTCTAAAATCCTGATCCAAAAGAACTTTCACAGAGCATGGATATTTATTGTAGGATGTTCATTTCACTACAAGGTAAACAACTGGCAACTTAGATATATTGGATTTCTAAATAAACATGTATTACTTATGCCTGGGTCAGAAGTGGGTAAATGATGGGAAAAGCTGTAGCTGGGACTCACAAGGATCTTGCAGAATGTCCTTGGGGCAAAAGCAGAGAAATCTGAGCTTTTGAAGAAAGTAGATTGAAAAAAGCTTTTCTGTCAAAACTACTGCCCATTGAAATCCCTGGACATGAATTGGTGTCAATGGAACTATGGCTTGTAAGGTCTTGTGCTGATGCTGTCCTAAAAAGTAGATTCTAGCAAAGCAGCGAGGGTGCTCGCTGGAGATGTTTCTCCTTCTGCATGTTTAGGAGCATAGCCTTGGAGGTTGCTTTTTCAGCTTCCAAGCAAAAGTCTTTCCAAGGAACATAATCTTTGCCTAGCCAACTGAGTAATTAGGTTTTTGTACCAAGGCAAACTGTTTCAACAGGAGAGATCAATACTAGAACACAGATCTGGCCCCAAGTTTCCCTCATCCCATATAATTACCAGAACTCCTGAGCTATTACCTATTAGCCTTTTCATTTTTGTTTGCTCTGTATCAGGACAAAAGTAGGTTTTGAATCTTCAGGTGTTTTGGCAAATGAAACAGTTGTTTTTTCTTCCACAGTCCATAAGGGCTCTAGAACCACTGGAAAAAGTCCCAGATTTGAAACAGCATATAGAAGTGTTTATTTGTAACAACACTGCACATTTTGTCCACTGGGTCTCTTGGTAAGATCATGTTCTTGCATTATAGGTTGTTTTGTTTTGTTTCGTTTTGTTTTTCTGTAACCAAGAGATGTCTATTCCAAAAGGGACTGTAAAAAATCTGGAGAAAATGGGGACATGGCAAATGCCTCTTCAAGAGCACTTCTGAGAGAGGAAGACCTTTGAGAGAAAACACAACGTCTAGAAGTTCTCTAGAAGATCTCGACCCACCTTGTTAACAATAGCCAAGAGTTCAAATACAGTTTACACTGATGTTGGCAGTTAGTTGCCTGCCTCCTCTCTGCACCTCTGTCACGCAATCAAAAACTCAATGAAATTGGCTTTGTTATTGTTTACAGTAATTTTTGCTTCCTGGCTCTTAGTGCTGTCAGCAGAAATATTATCAAACAACATCTTCAGATTCTATCAAACATCTTCAGATTCTCACAGAGAGCAGAGCTATGTTACCCGTGTTTTTGTTAGGTTGAAGAGCATGAGCCATCATTTATTTTAAGATGTCTCTAACCTAAAATAGGGGAAATGTGAGTATCTGGGAAGAAATTTCTGATTTTGAGAAAGACTAGAAGACTGGAGATAGTCTGAAGAATGACTGGTGCCCATCTGGGCCTTTCCTTTCCGTGGACTGGGTTATTGCTCAGCCTCTGACCACTTGCTATGGCGTAGTAGACAATAAAGTGCCCAACAATTTCACAAGCTTTTCTGCAATTAAGAAAAATGATGTGTCCAAGCTTTTGTTTTCCAGTCCCAACGTACTCAAGCCTTTGTTAGCCTTAAGTAGGCAGAGAAAACAGCTGTAGCTTGACATCCTGGGCTGACTTGTTAGAAACAAAGCCCCTCTAGATACGTCACTGCTACACATTAGTAACATCACAGTTTCCACATCACAGTTGTAGCCCAATATGTACCTTCCCAATTACAACTAAAAATACTTGTGAAGGAGGATAAGGGCATGAATCAGACAAGATGTATGAGTTCTGTGCATGTGTGTGAGTTTGTCCTTGGGGTAACTCTTTTAGCACTGCTGTTAGCACTGCATTTAAAGCCTATTGCAAGGTCTCTACAATCCCATTTCTTTTTTCTTTTCAGACAAGCCCTGCGGGGATCCGCCGTCCTTCCCCCACACCATCCTGCATGGCCACACTGGCTTTGAAATGGGGGATGAGCTGCTGTACGTTTGTGCCCAGGGATATGTCATGGGCAACAAGGAGACAGCGTTCACGCTACTCTGCGACAGCTGTGGGGAATGGTACGGGCAAGTTCAGGCCTGTGTCAAAGGTAAGCTCACCCAGCACATGGAGCATCCCTCTGGGAGGTTGCAGCCTCCCAACGGCCCCACCGAGATGGTTTCAGACTTACAAGGGTGTCTCCTGGGTATGTGCAGTCCTGGTGAAGGTCTTGGTGACTAGACGATCAATGTCTTAGCTGGCCCAACAGGGCTTCTACAATCCCGTTGGTAGACATCTCCATTAAACCACAGGAGAGGATAATTATTCATACTTATTTGAGCATAAAGTTTCTTTCTGGGTAGCAGGAGCCATTCAAAATAAAAAATCGGGATTTTTTTTTATGCCATGTTTATTTTTTCTGTAGCCACTAGTCCCATTTCAGGGATTCACTGAGTCTTATCCCAGGGTTATCATTCAGCTCCTGCCTTCCAGTCCACCATATTCCTTCTTTTTCCCACATACCCTTTTTAATTACTGGAAAATAACCTTTGGGAAGATCCTTCACCTGTGTATTTAATATCAGAATTTCCCTTTCTGGAAATCAGCTGTTTATAATCTTGTATGCACTCATTCTGTTACTGGATGAGGTTTGTAACTTTTCAGTGTACTTGCTTTGTTTACTCAAGGAAAGGGATTACTACTGACGTTACAAGAAATATCAGAGGTATTTTTTTCAGAGTAGTTCAAAAGCCATGCCCAGGCAGCGTTAGTGAGCCAAAGACATTGTTTACCAGATAGAACACACAATGCAGGTTTTGTATGTCTTCTGCTATGTTTATTTTCACATAAAGCCACGGGGTTGTTACAGAGCAGGCTATTGAAATGAAACCTCAGTATTTGTTCTCGCATTTGGGAACTTAAAGCAAGTACAGAGAAAAGCTGGTGTCTTTTGTAGGCATGCACTAAGCATGGCCTGCACACAAATAACATCTTTCCTTACCATAGACATGCTGAAGCTGTCCATGACTTTATCACCCTGTCACCAGCCTTACATCTTCATGATGTTACACTCTGAGGCCCCTGAGATAACATCCTCCTTACAGAAAAGACAAGGTGCCATGGTGGTACTGTGGCCCCCCATGGAGACAGGGGCCAATACCTCTCAAAGGCACAGCAGGCCCACACTCAACTCCCCACTGCTTCACAGAATCACAGAACGGTAGGGGTTGGAAGGGACCTCCAGAGATCATCTCGTCCAGCCCCCCTGCGTGAGCAGCACACCCAGAGCAGGGGGCACAGGACCGCGTCCAGGCGGGGTGTGAATGGCTCCAGGGAAGGAGACTCCACAGCCTCTCTGGGCAGCCTGGGCCGCTGCTCTGGCACCCGCACAGCAAAGGGGTTTTTCCTCATATTCAAGTGGAACTTCCTGTGTTCCAACTTGTGCCCATTGCCCCTTGTCCAGTCGTTGAGCACCACTGGAAAGAGTCTGGCCCCATCCTCTTGACACCCACCCTTCAGATATCTATAAACATTGATGAGATCCCCCCTCAGTCTTCTCTTCTCCAGGCTGAACAAGCCCAGGTCTCTCAGCCTTTCCTCATAAGGGAGATGCTCCAGTCCCTTGATCATCTTCGTAGCTCTCTGCTGGACTTGCTCAAGTTTCTTTTTATTTTCTAGGCTGAATTGAGCTGACCATGCTTTAGGTGTTCTTGGATTTTTATTTGGGATGCATAATGGGTAATACAATAGCTGTCCATCTTTTAAGCCCCAGACTTTGTCCACTGGCTTGTAAGAAGCTAGTTTGGCTGAACTGAGCTTTTACTAGCCCTTTCCTAGTAGGTGCTTTAGCACTTTTGAACTATGGGCCTTACATACATGATGAATGCCGCTTCCTTTTGGTAGGTTAGGAAAATTAAAGACCTATGTAAGTTACGAGAGCTGCCCGTGCCACAGAAGTCTGTGACAGAGTGGCACAAATACAATTTGGGTTAGAGGTAAGCAGTGACATGGAAAAGTAAAAAAAAAGTGTATTATTTTTTAACTTGCCCCAATAAAAAGGCAAACAATTTTTACCTGGAACCATGCTTTCAGGATTTTTGTCAGCAAACGCAACAGTACCTACCCAGATATTTAAAAGGAATGAAAGTGGATTTTCTTACCAAAAAATTTGACTCAAGGAATCAGGCTTTTATTAAAACAACAAAAACAAAATGTAAAAGCTCTGGGAAATCATAATAATAACATTTCCTTCATTTAAACCTTTAAGAAAATCCACCCTTATGTGTTAGTTAGATTCTGCAACAAACTTTTAACTTTCTCCTTGTTTAAACATGTTAAATAGTACCATGAGTTCAGATGTGGATGCAATCCAAATTCTGCTTTCTCATTCTCTTTCTCATGTTACCCTGCTCAATTCATAAAGCTCACAATTTTTCCAATATTTAAAAACAGTCATCAGAGTATCTTACTTTTTTTTTCAGAGCTGTATCACACCTTTGAGATGATATTTCTGGCAAAACAGAGAAATTTTAGGCAAAGGAATGGGCAGCTGTTGGGTAGATGAGCTATCTATATAGGCTGAAGTTAGCATATCCTTTTTGGAACCTATATATTCCTTAATGCCCAGGGCCTTGCAAGAAATTATTTTTACTCATTAATATATACCACCAGGCAGTGTATAATCAGGAGAAAAAGTCAAACTTATTCATAGTAGAAACTGGTCACATCTGTGTACCAGGGAACCAGATATTCAAAACCATCCAAATGGGATAAAGATGCAAAAAAAAAAACAACCCAGAAATGATTTTGACATCTTTCTGAACTATTTCAGCTTCCAGAATTGTAATTACAAACAGCAGTTCAGATGATTAAATGAAATACTGCGGGGAGTGCAAGGGGACCATGGAGGGAGAGAAGGAAAAAAGAGTATCTACATCTGATAACCCTGTGGGTCTGAATCTCCTGTAATCCACACCAAGTTGATACTTCTTTTTCCTTCACTGACATTAGTGAAAACACTAACTTTATCACATGTAGAAATAAAACTGTATTACACCAGCGTAAGAGAGAGAAAGAATCAGGCCATTTAAGTTGTATGTTTCACTGTTTTTCCTGGATAAATAGTCTATTTCCCCTGTTTTTCCTGAGTCTTTCACATAGCCGCAGGGGAGAGAAAAATATTTTTAAAAGAAATAGGAAAGTGTGGCTGTAAAATCACAAACATCAACACTGGAACTTGAGAGCAGATGTAATATTGTGGATTATGATTTTTAAAATAATTTAAATGTAGACTTCATGCTGAGGTGCTTCCTTTGATTAATGTTTTTCAACCACTTTAAGGACCTGGGATAGAAAATAGTGTACGTGTTCAATTAATAATCATATAGTCAATCTTCCTGATCACAGTTCTTAAGAAAGGAGGCTTTAGAGGAAGACTGAAATGTGTGATGCTAGGATTAATTATTCTTTAAAAAGTAAGAATTCAGTGAAAAAGAACAAAACCCCAGAACTTAATTAAAAGAAACCTGATTTACAGTTGACATATATTTTGGGTTCACAGTAGAGAGGAGAATAATTATTAATTAAGTACTCCAGAAGATAGTACACACACACACTGCTTTTTAAGTGCTTTGAGGCAAGAGAGTAACTTCCCTATCATGAATGTTAATGCCAGGACTTAAAGGAGAATTTATATCCCTGTTGTTGGCGGAGTGGGCCATTTCTGTCCTAACTGGCTCACAGCAGAAGAAAGATCATTGTAAAGCCACTCCAATGAACATTTAAGTTCTATATTTAGAGGCTGGTAAGATGATATGGTTCCCTTATCCTGCATCTGTGCTGGGTGAGCAGCTGGAAATGTGAAGTGGTCCCGATGCTCTTACACCAACACAACAGGGGAGAAAACTCTGGTCAGAGAATTAAAAGACATAGGGCCTGTTCCGACATCTTGTACTGTCTCTGAGACCATATTCTCTGCTGCTTTCTCCACCTCATCCCTGAAACAATAATGTTTATCCAGGTTCATAAAGCTTTCTGAGATATGTGGATCTTACAGCTGCGTATTACTGTCCTACTCGGTAATGGCCACATCATAATGCCCAGCTCTCCAGGCAGAATGTCAGACTAAACAGCAATAATTGGGTTTTTCTCGTGTTTATATAAAAGCATTGGGCCTGCTTTACATTCCCAGTTGCTCAGCCAGAGCAGATTCAGAGTCAAGGAACTATCATCATAGCAGCATCGAAATGTAGCGTTTAGATGTTCGGTGAAGTAGCTTTATGATTATCTTTCCTTTCTGTTTTGATCCAGCTAGAATAGATACGGTCATTCTAGCACCCAAGATGTAAGTGTACAACTATACAGTTGGCAAATCTGTAAATAAAATTAAAATATAGATTATGCATCAATACATGCATAATCCAAAATATGTTAGCAAAACTCAGCTATGGGCATAACTGAATAAAATAATTTTGGGGTTATATTAAGTAGATTCTGGACACAATAAAGTATGTTGTAAATTAAGAAAGCAGTATAATGCAAATGGCTTTAATGTACATCACACGGGCCAGGTAATGGACTCTAAGATGCTTTTTAAGAAAAAAAGTGACTCTGTATAGTTAGTGTTTTCCTGCAATTTCTCAGCATGAAAAGACACTGTGTTCTAGCTGAAAACACAGGGGTATTCAACCCAACAAAGCAACCTTAAGCAGAGAACAGGGAAATACATGATTTTGCAGTTTATTATTTTTTTCTGTTTCTGTTGAGAGAACATATTTGTTTCACAAAATATATCCTGAAGATTTGCATTGTAGTGAGGTCTGAAAGCAGACGCTACGTGCTATGCTGTGGCTGTCCTGCAGGCACAGAGCCTAAAGTGACCATTGCTAAATCACATTTTTTTTCCCCAAAAAATGAACTATAGGTTAAATATCAGGAGCATTAATGCTAATATTTCAGTGGGGAGATCCAGGCTGGTTTGCATTAGTCTGCATCCTCAAGAGTTTGCTTCCTCAAAGAGAAGGCAGATTAGATGGCTGGGAAATCATATCACATCTCTGCCCTAAAATTAGCTAAGAATAATGCCATATATTTATCCTTTTCCCTTGAGTGCTTTGGGCTTTTTCAGCTATAAGCTTGTGGCAAGAGAAGTCACATCTGCACATATAGGGAACCTCTCTGGTGTTGACACTTGGATACTTGTCTAGTGCATTCAGAGCTGGTCTAGCTTTTCCACACTGAGGACCATACTTCTGATTTCAGTGTAAGGACAATTTGGCTGACTTTGACCACCTCTGAAAGCTCTCAGTCTTCTTGCCCGATTCAACTATTCTCATTACTTCAAAAACCATTTTCTGGGTTTTCAAGAATAGTATTGATTTAGATTCATGTGGTCTGTAAGCATGACTAGCCAGCATAATTTAATTAATTTTCTTTTTTTTTT
>VZTV01120004.1:0-2500 GCA_013400875.1 Anhinga rufa
TGGTTTCTGTAGCAAGATTACTGTTTTCATCTTTTTATCTTCACTTTTCAACCACTGAGTTCACTTTTCTATTTTTTTTAATAGCACAAATGGAATTTATCCGCTTTCTCACTCTCTTCCCCTTCAACTCCTCCTCCTCTTCCTCTTTATTCTGCTGGCTTTGCTTGTGAATGAAAGGGTCTGTTACTACCGCTGTAGGACAGATGGCAGTTGTGGAGGGGGGATTATAACACTAGGTGACTTTTAAATCAGTTGTTTTCCAATAAAACACAAACAGGAAGATTATTTATGGGTGGTGGGAATTAAAAGAGCATGGGTATTTTACCCGCCTCTGGCCGAGACTTTATTTTATGAATAATATAATACCTACGCAGCCTGAATACTTGTTTCGCTTGCTTGCATCACTGTAAAATGTATGTTACGCTGTGCTATATTCAGGTCATTTTTAACAGGGAAGCAGCCTTCTGCATCCATCACTAGGTTACACCACTGTGGAGCGTAGGACCACAGATTACAGCCACGGGCAGCTCCTGTGGGACAGTGAAAGAGCTGATTAAGCTGTGAATTTCAACCTTGCATTTAGGCATCTAAATAATATACCCAGTTTTCAAAGGACTTAATATTTGTAGCCTGGTAAGTGTGTTAGCACTGCAGTGGTCCATGGCGAAGATTAGGAAATATATTTAGACATGAGGTAGGCAGCACCGCTAGCAATACCTTTGAAAATCTTCACCCTAGTCCACAAGGCTGTTCTTTCTCTGTGGGACAGGAATGGCATCTGTCTCACGGGAACACCTTCAGATATAATTCGATAATATTTGTACAGTCCTTTAAAATCCCCCAATAGGTGGCAGTGTGGAAGTGCGCAGTTGTCCCAGTTAGGATTTTTTAGCATTGTTCTTAAAGATGGGCATTTCCTTCCTGTTTTGGTTAAATTCTGGCCATTGAGGGTTTGCTGCCTTAATAGTAGAAATGTTATGGGCTCTTCAATTTTTCTGTTCAGGGAGCCTCTTTTGGTGGTGCAGATGAGTTGCATATGGCTGCTACTGCAAACACTAATATCTGTGAGTCAGTGGAACTGTTTTCACCAACATTTTTTATCAGAGCTGTATGCATGCCGGGTAAATACCTTGTAAAAGAGAAAACCTTTAAATGATTGTTACGGGGACAGAATGACTAGGTAAATGAAGAAGGGTGCTTGTGCATGGAGTTCAGGAAAAAAAAAGCAGTGCCATCTCCCTTGGGGAAGTAAAGCTAAGTCCACCAGGCAGCATGATTGGAAGTTGAAGTACAGAGAACCGTAGTGATGCACACACACAGCCTTTATTAAGTAGGTAACCTAAATAACAGTGATTTAAAAAACAAGGTGAGCACTAGATGAGTTCTCAAAATAAAATGGGAATGTAACTCTGTGAGAAACACTTCATACATAAGGTAATTGTAACTCTGTGTAAATTTAAGCGGTCCCTTTTTTCTTTTGGTTTTGTTTTTCTCTTTCCTTTTTAAACTAGAATGTCAGTTTTGCAGGGGTTATTGCACAAGCTTCCTTGTTCCTTGATCACATATCAACAGACCTGCCTACCTACTGAGGAACTTGCAGAATTCAACTACATACATTTACATAGTCTCTGTATGTAAATGCTTTCTCAGAAGGACCTGTAGAAAGCGTGTCCACTAAAGTTCGTCTTAGACAGATGTAACTAGGGCAGAAAACTAGCTAGATAAATTAAGATCAGAGGAAAACAGAAACCCCTGGAGTTTTATCACAATGACTCAAAAGTACAAGCATTTCAGGAAATTAGGTTTTTCTCTTTTAAGACTGTATTTCTGCATTCAGTATTTTTGCTGATGGGAAAGAAACATGAGTCCATATGTTGTTTGCTTATTTATTTATTTATTTATACACATGATGCACACTGTTTCTCTCTTCTTGGCCTGTGTTTTGGGGATATGACATAGAAAATCATCACGTGTACTTGGTTAGATATTAACAGAATTCCTCACTGAAGAGCCATCTACAGGAAGAAATACAGGAAGCGTACTCGGAGCAACAATTGGGGAGTTAATTGCCTCTGCAGCCAAGGAAGAGGGAGGGAACTGACTCCTGAATGGAACAAAACCCAGTTTTTACAGTTCTCAATCTTATTATTCAGTTTCCCAGAAAATAGTTAATGCAAGGCAAGCTTTCTGGGAAGAAAGTATAAAAGTAAGGATTCAGATGACTACAAAGTGTTAAAAAAAATTTAAACAAAATGGTGGTTTAGGCTGTGAAATCAGGTACCTGTTTTTTTTTAAGGAGGAAAATGAATTGGGAAGACTGTAAATGGCTCCTTGAGGAAAAAATGTTAAACTGAACTGCAGTGCAGTTTAAATGAGGACTAGTTAGGCTGGAACTTGACCCTCGCCTGCTTTTTTCCTTCAGTTTGAGTGATGCACCAAAAAATAGCTAGTAACAAGGTACTGACTTTAGACTGAAGGCAACAATTTATAAGTGTACTTA
>VZTV01120004.1:7500-14313 GCA_013400875.1 Anhinga rufa
TTTGGCACTACGCTCATAGGCACCTGTGTTGTTTCTCACGCACCCAGTGCAGCTACACGCACGCAAATACAAAGGAATGTGAATATATTTTTACTTCTCACTCTGAAGAGCAGGCTATCAACAGAATAATCAGGGGGAGAGAGGGTTTAATAGTATCACAGAGTTCGGTTGTCCAATCAGTAGGAGAAAAAACAGAAGACTTTCACTGAGCCGCGTCTTAGGGAATCAAAGAACAAAAGTTCTTGATCCTGACTATGAGGTTATTCAGTGTCATTTTAATGGGAATAAAGAGAAATTGCAATAAATGGAAAACTTATGGCCAGGTAGAGATAACCTCCAAATATTTCTATCCTTGCTTCTGGCATCAGTACAGCAGTATGGGGTAAATGGATTTCAGGTACCTTTTAAAATTCCCCCCCCNCCTCGGTAGCTAAACAAGGACTTGGATGGGGTGCTGAATTTGACAAGGATATCCAGAACTTCAGATTGTGTTCTGTGAAGGGAACATGGGGGCAGTTATGTGGGGGGCAGAGGGGGTTAACTGCATGCTTGGTGATATGATTCTAAAATCTTTACCAGAGTCAGTGATTTATTAACTTTAGAGAATATAGTAGCTGAATTTTAATTATATACAGTCAGAAATACATCTTCCTTTTCTTTCAATTTCTATTAAAATAATTGTGTTTTTCATTTGTATATGTGTTTTGGTAGTATCGTCTGTATGCTCTGCATGTGTATAAATATATCTCTTTACGTATAGACATATATGCATTCTGCAGCAGTGGCCGTCTTACAAAGATTGCTTGCTACTGAACTTGGATATTATTAAAACAATGATGGGGTGATATTAGGTATAGAACTATTTCGGAACGTGACTGACTACTGAAAGGCAATTTCAGTCAGTTTGTATAGCTTAGTTTTCAGAAGGCCTTAGGTGCATTATTGATTAAATTCTCATTTAGGAAGAAAGTAGGAGCTTTTATATGCATCTCTAAGTTGGGTGGTATGGTAACTCGAAGGTATTGACTGGCCGTGTGATATACGACGGTCACAGTTGTCTTTTACTCAGAGGAGCACGGAGTGATGCTGGTTGTCATTCTTACTCTGCTGTGTGGCAGCGTAAATAGTCCCTTTCTAACCAACCTGGTGGGAAAAGTCAATATCCCATCAGCAAAGGAGGTAAACACATCAGGAGCTGTGTCCTCTCTCATCTTACCCTGCTCTGTATTACTACAGTTCTTTAAATCTCTTCTCCCCAGTCATCAGATGCACTTGTGTCATTCAAATGCATGGTGTGGCTGTGCTGCAGAGACAGCCGAGCCTGCCTCTCCTCCCGGAGCTCCTGGCTCCCATTCTCTTATAATTGAAACTTAAAATTGGCCTCATTACTTCAACGAGGCCCCTCATATTTCTCCATTTTTTTCAGTCTACCCTTCCCTGCTTGCCTCTATGAGGGTAATTGCATCTAAGAAATGTTTGAAGCCAGAAAGGTTATCGCATATAATTAAAGTTTAGGGGTTGGGGGGGGTGTGGGGGGTGTGCTAGGTGCTCTGTCAGAGGGATGGCTGGAGCCTGAATTGGAGCTGTATCACAGGCCTGTATTTTTGTTCCCTACTTTCAGCCCTGGTTTATTGTTTGCCTCGTTGTGCTCCTGATTAATGTGCCTTCCTGCTCTGTTCACATGTGCTGGCTGTTTCTGCACGTTGATACATTTCACCTTGGTCTCTCCTGAGCTCCAGGAAGCTTTAAACTATTTTCACCCTGTTTTGAGCTATGAGGATGGTATTTTCCACAGTTCCTTGGCATAAAGAGCCTGGTTTCACTAACATGTGAGCAGTCAAGCACTGGAATAGGCTGCCAGGGAAGTGGCTGAATCCCCATTCCTGGAGGTATTTAAAAGCCGTGTAGATGTGGCGCTTAGGGCCGTGGTTTAGTGGCGGAGTTGGCAGGATTAGGTTAACGGTTGGCCTCGATGATCTTAGGTGTGTTTTCCAACCTAAACGATTCTATGGTTCTATGATCTTGAAAATGCCAAAACTAGTTAGTGCTGAATTTGTGGCAAAGTGGGTTTGGTGTTTTTATGGATCTGGTTATTACAGTTTTCAAGGTTTGTTTAATTAAACCCTACATTTAAATCATTTCAGGATCATTAAATGTGTTTATGCCATAGTGACTTCAGTCTGTTAATGAACAGATTCTTGTAATCAAAGTTTTTATTGTATTGGTGGTGTATTTTAAGGAAATTTTAACTCTGCAAATAGACATAAATGTCTTTACTGCCTGGGTGATGGTCAGAATGTGGTATCTTCAGCTAGGCACCTCCCTCTGTTTGCTTACTGCCCAAAGTTGGCAGTATAAATAACCAAAACTGTATATGACAGCACAATAGATACCTTCTTCACAAGGATGCATGAAAGGTGCTTACCGAAGTGCTTTTAATCAACGTATTCAGTTACTCAAACTGGCGTCGTTAATTTAAATTTTAATTTAATTTTTAAAGATTTGATAGCATCATGCAGAGCAGTTGAGTTCAATGGAACTTTGTGAATAACATGGAAGAACTAAGCAGGTGGCAATTGCTCAGTAAAACGTTACTGTTTGTATCGTATCCAGTAGTTAATCTGCTGAGCTCATTAAAAAACATCTGAGGCTCTGCAAAAATATTCTTAAATCCTCATGGAGGAGGAATTCACAAACCCAAGAACTGTAATGGCTATTTCTGTTCCCATGCCTCCCTTCCCTGCCATCTCCTCGTGGAGCAGTCCTTTACTTGGCTGCCGAGACGAAGGTGCGCCCGATGGGATGTCTTCACCTCAGTCGCATGGCAGAAGTGAGTCATCGCAAAAACGAGCCGTTTCTTCCATCACACAGGCGGACTCAAAAAAACCAGCGTGTCCCTCTCCTCCAAACCCTTCTCTTCAATAAACTCAGCTGTTTTAGAGACGACTGGTTTTTCATCTTAACTTGTGCTGTGTAGTAAAAGCCACTCGAGAGGGGATGGAGGCTCCTTTATTCCATGTTCAAAGCGCGAGGAGGGCAGTACCAACGTTGTGAAGGTGATAGGAAGAAATGAGATGACAGCTTTTAGGCAAAGCTCCTGAGCAACAGAAGGATCGTGTTGGTTGCTCACCAGACACATGCTTTCGCTGTGCCTAAATGGCTTGAAAGCTCAACCTTTAAGTACCTGTGCCATGCTCTCGTAGTTCTGCTTGACCTGGAGTCCCTCCAGCCTAACGGGGGAAACTGGGAGGACGCCTCATTTTGCAATATATCCTTCTTATGTGCTCAGTAATGCAGGCTATCCAGCGCTGCCTGTGCCAAGGTGTAATTGCAGGCGCAGGCGTTTGGGTAGGAGCTGGTGTTTCTAGAACATGGCGTTGGCTGGAAAGGGGGAGCACAACTGCACCAGATCTGTGTCAAGTTGGCATTGATGCGTATCAATAGAATATTTTGCTCTTTTAATCTTTGTCCACAGCCTTTGTAAAGCAAAAGCCAGACAACCACCCAAACAAAACCCCTGGATTTTTTTTTTGATGGCATAAAATTTAACAAAAAAAATTAAAAAACCCAACCAACCAAACAAAAAAACCCACACAAACAAACCAACAACAAAAAAAACCCAACCCTAAAACCAACCAAACCAAAAAAGAACAGTTTGGGCTTCACTGCTGAAGTATGTACAAACGCATGTGCGTGCACGTGAGCTGCACACACACACAAACATACAAGTGAACAGATGTCTTGCATTCCAGCCATTCTTCACAGGTATTATTGATCAAGCATTTGGGAAATGGCTGCCCTCATTCATATGTCAGGTGAACCTGATGTCTCCTGGTTGAGAAAGCGGGCACCTTCTCTCCATTTTAGGGTAGGATAGAGTGGAATTTCCCCTGTTTGTGCTACTGCCCTTTTCCTTCCAACGCCTCTGTAGTGCTGAGCATCACGATTTCCATCCTGCACACAACGTGCACGTGGGGATGCACAAGACGAGCGATACGTCTGTACCAGGTTGTGCCAGTGCCAGTACTGGCAGCAGCAGGGATGAGAGCGGTGAAGCACAGTTTCCTTCACCTCTGAAGCCAAACTTGCGCAGAATCTCTCCCTACTTCAAACTCCCAGAGGCTCTGCATAATTCTCACTAAGTGAAGGCACCTGCTCATTTTAAATGAGATCCTTTCAGAGCTGGCCCTGCTATCCCTTATTTTCTGTGCCGTGACCCAGTGAACCCCCGCTTCACACCAGTCAGGCGACACGACTGGGCAAGTGGGGCTTCTTGCCAGCTCCTGGCAGGAACCGCTGCACCCGCGCCGGTGGGGCTGAGGGAGCCTCAGCCTCGCCACCACGTGCAGGTTCAACGCGGCCTCTAACGGGCTGGTGCAGCGCTGCTGGTGGGGAGGCAGGGGGAAGGCAGCAGAAGGAGGAGAGAGCTTGCCGCAAATGGCGTCTTTGCTAGCCACGGCATTCACCTCCTTTAAAAATACCATGATTCGCAGTAGAAGCGAATGCAAAAGTGCTGTCATTTTGTGGTCATTTAATCCTTCTCTGTTTTGTTTTTTTTTTCTGCTTTATCCTTTTAGAGTATTTGAAGAAGAAGCCGCTCAGGAAGGAAGTCTCTGAGGCCTACAAAAAACTGAAGAGCACCGTAGACAAATGTCTGGCCATGAGTGGCTACTCAGAAGTGAACCTCAGCAAACTCTTCACTGTCAGTATAGGAAGATCTGTGGGCGAGTCCAATAATGAAAGACAGTGATTGATTAAAACCAGAGGGAGGCAAGAGGCTAGTTCCTTGTTTAACAGTGATGGTTTCTTAGGCAATACCCCATCTCAGTATGCACAATGATGGTTTAATAATCTTGTCTCTTTGGAGGAGGAAGAACAGAAGATGAAAACGGGTTGCGTGATTCACGTGGACGTGAAACACTCAAGGTGTTTTTATCGTCCGTTCTTTTCTTCATTGAGACGGCAGGGTTATTAAAGTCCAGAGCAGTTGATTTTTGCAATATATTTTGTGGTGTATTTAGACCCGTGAGGGAAAAGGGGGTGGGGGAATTGCTGCTTTAATTGGATAATTCCCAATGAGAGTTGCTGGAATGTAAGTGATCCTAGACTTTGCTCCAGGGTATTTAGTAGAGGTGCTCTCAGGAAGAGAGGTTAGTAGAGGTCTCCATAGGAGCACTAATGTTTTGCCTTTTCACAGTATCTTCTTCCTGATCATAAACATACCAATTAAAAACAATACTGAACCTAAATGCCTTTAAACGTCCTAATACCTTCTGAACAGAGGTAGGGACGCTTTACTTTCAAATTTATTAAAGGTAGAGAATGACTGAAACCCGGAGGTGCTAAAAAAAGGGACCATCTCTTTATCAAGAATCTTTCCGTGCGTCTTTAGGCATAATATTTTGCCACGTTGGAAATGTCTACGTGGATGTAAAGGCACACACATGTACAAATCCTGTTTCATACATGCAAAGGATATAAATGTATTTCCTTTCTTTCCACGCCAAACGTTTGAAAGTAAGCAATCGATAGCGAAAAATCTGTTTGGGATGGCATTGTAACCAATAACGGGGGAAGGGAAAGCGGAGAATTGTCGTTGCTGTTCTGTAATAATTACTCTACTGGAGGTTTTAAAGGTTTTATAAGGAAATTGTATTGTTGGTTTACTTTGAATAAAGTGGCGAGAAAAGAGCGTACATCTGGGCACGTGCTTTTGTACACAAAATATTGTTGTACTCACATTCGCCATTAAGTTTGCAATGTGCTATACTAACGTAAGGTTATAAAAATTTTCTTTTAAATCTCTACCGGTATAAAATGTAAAGCTTTGTTGACACTTGAAGGAAAAAAATAAAGTTTTCTAGTAAAAGAGAAGTTGATTCGATCCTCCGACTGTTGAAAATACACCACGCGAGGTCGTATGGCTCCAGACTTTCCCTGGCTTCACAGCAGCGCTCGTGTGTCTGGTTGTGGGACGGATGGCCGTTAACAGAGGGAGCCTGAGGGAAAAGTGAGAGTGCCAGCGCGGACGTCTCGGGCGCCGAAGGGGTGCCCGTGTCTGTTGGCGCTAGAGAGTTTTATGGCATCCGTTTGCCCCTGAAGCGGCATCGGGAGATGCTGCGTGTCGGAATGGGCAACCTCTCTTCAACACGGGCGTCTTCTCAGCAACTTTTGGGGCTCAATCCTTTCATTTTTACTCACATTGGGTCACAGTACGTGAGAAATCGAACCTACTCAATCCCTGGTTTTGTGTCGGGGTTGTCCCACCCCTGGCGAGCTGTCGTCCCTTCCCGCCGTGTTTGGCTGGGTGGTTGTGAAAAGAGACTTTATTTGGAGGCTTGTCTTGGCGGGAAGGTGTTGCCGCCTGGACAACACGTTGATGCTGCAGCTCTTTGAAAGATCCCGGCATCCTTTAATTTCACGCGGGATTTTTTTGTTTTGTTTTGTTTTGTTTTTTAGATTTTTCGCGTCCAACCCAATTAGGATTATGAAGCTGTTACTGCTATTAGCGGGCAGAACGCCTTGGCAAAGCGCAAAGCCTGACCTCCTCCTCCAACCATCAGGTGTAGGAACGAAACGGAGAGATAACGGCATAACCTGACCCCGTGGCACTTGTATGTATCTGTATAATTACAGCTGAAGAGCCTGTTAATTTGCAAGTTTAGGGATGTTTAGATTAAACGAGAGTGCTGTGGAGTGAGTGTGCCGGGGGCGGCGGCGCACGGCAGCCCCGGCAGGGGCGGGGGGCCGCGACCCGTCCCGCCCGAGGAGCCCCCCCGCACCCCCGGCCAGCGGCAGCCCGGGGCGGGGGGG
>VZTV01120005.1:0-37466 GCA_013400875.1 Anhinga rufa
TGAGTAGTGCTTACACTAAGTCACAGGCTCTTCAGCTTCTAACGCCCTCTCAGCAAGAAGCCGGGAGGGGGCACAGCCGGGACAGCTGACCCCGACTGGCCACAGGGATATTCCATACCATATGACATCCTGCCCAGTATATAAACTGGGGGGAGTTGGCCAGGGGGTGGGGACTGCTGCTTGGGAACTGGCTGGGCACTGGTCGGCAGGTGGTGAGCATTTGCATTGTGCATCAATTATTTTGTATATTCTTTTCTCATTATTATTTTCCTTTTCTGTCCTACTAAACTGTCTCTCAATCCACAAATTTCACTTTTTTTTCCCCCCGCTTCCCTCCCCCATCCCACCGGGGCAGGGGGGAGCGAGCGAAGGGCTGCGTGGTGTTAGCAGCCTGCCAGGTTAAACCACAACAACCTCAAAGGCTTTTTGAAGCACTTTAAAGATGATATGACGAGTCCCCAGCTGTGCCCTTCAGCACCAACTGGAGCCTTACAGAGCAGCTGTTGCTGGCAGATCATGGGTACAGGTGTTTTCTGTGTAAAATACGTGGCAAAATTTTTAGGAGGTTCTGTGGGCTCTTACCACTTGGATGACAATTTCAGACCAACTCTTATAGGCTCCCTTGAGAATGTGTGCAATGAATAATACAAATAAAACTTAGTCTTGTGACTTTGTGTTAGAAATACTGGCATAAAGCAGTTTACCTCCAGGACATTGAGCTTAATGATGCCGTCTCCATCTTTATCAAAGGCGTGGAATGCCCCTAAAGCAAGGAAACAAAGGAGATTGAATTACTGTGTGTGTAAAGATGGTCCCAGATAGCAAACTGCATTGTGCTCCTCTGTGGTGTGCACGCTTGTGCAGATACCTACTTACGTGGGCATCAAGTATTTCTGCTGTGTTTAGCTAATACAAAGAGAAATGCAATGGCTTGCTTTCTTTTCTGTTTGTACCGGTCGGCTGTCATATTTTATATGCCCTAAGCACATAAAGTATTAAAACTATATGTAGGCAGTAGTGCTTTGAGTACAGCAGTGCGTTTTGGGGGCGAGGAGGGGAGGCAACGTAGTAAAACCAGGGCAGCCACTCACTGAACATGGCATCCAGGCGCACGAAGCAGCAGATGAAGCTGTCGAAGTCGATGTTCATGTTCTTGTCGGCGTAGCGCATGGTGATGATGTCGTAGAGCTGGTTGTTCAGCCGAAACCCTGCAGAGGACCAGAAATGGGGCACAGCTGGGGGATAGCGCTGGTGCCAGTTTGGCCATAGGCGCTCCCCAGGCCGAGCTGAGGCACAGGCTGGAGGGTACTGCGGCAGACGCTAAATAAAATGAAGTAAAGCTATAAGGAGCTTCCCTGTGTCCGGCTGCTTTCTTAAAACAGAAGTAGCATTTTGAAATTACCGTTTGGGAGGGCCGATAGCACGTGACTTATGTCACGCTGTAAATATGAAAAGGAGGGATCTCCACCAAAGGGTTTGCGGCTTAGCTGAGCTTGATAAGGGCTAAGCAACAAAAACTGGGCGACAGAAACATAGGAGGAAGTTGCTGTGAAAACATAATAACGCAATAGTCAAAAACGAGATAAGGAGGTAACTCCTCAGCATGATGTTCCCAGATTGCGGCACTGGCTGTCGCGGCGCGCGGCCGCACGGAGTAAATAGCCTGTTGTGATTCGGGTCCTGCTGGTTGTTGGCTAAATGCAAGGTCACGCACAGCCTACATGCTGTAAACCCGAGAAATGTGTACTGCAAAATGTGTTCTTAGTTCTAAAGTCAGGGCAGGAGATATATAAATATATTTTTTTACATTCACAGCTTTCCTGGTAAGAAGAGAAACTTGTAAAATAAAAATGACCCGTATTTCTACTGCAGCAGGAGTCCAAATCCAGGTGTGGTTTTGTCCTTAGCAAAGGATCAAATCACTGATGTTTTGTAAAGTACAAGATAGCCACCTGTTCCTGTCCCTTGATGAACTGGTAACTGATGTGCCAAAATACTGCTGAAGATAAAGCCTCACTGAAATCATCACGTTTGGGTTTATAGTGGTGCCACAGATTTTCTGATTAAAGAAGCCATCTTGCTCCCTTCACCAGCAGCTGGTAAAGACATTTGCTGGGGGAGGCCTGCCATCCAGGGAAAGAAGCACATCAACGTGCTTGAGAGAAGAAGCAAGAAAAGTCAAAGGTCTCTCTTTGTGGGACAAATTTCATCAACTGCAACTTTTGGAAAATACTTCCTTACTGCTCAGGTAGAAGAGGAGACTGAGCTCGCAGCAGATTAGTGCCACTACGAAACGTGAGCAGGACTCGCAGGACTCGAGAAACGTCCATCCAACTGCCTTTGATGCAAACTTGGACATTGACCTGCTCTGCCTCTGTTCCGGTGCCTGTACACTTGGGTTGAAGGTTTTCCGCTGTTCTTTGATTGTTATTCACGCAAAGATAAAGATTCCGCAGCTTAAATGAAATCAGAGGTCTTTAGGGCTCGCTGGTCCCCCTGAACAGCAGGACCTCGAGTGGGAGATGCTTAAGACAGCAGAGCATCCTTCATTGGAAAGTTTAAAGAGCTGAAGTGACCTATTTGGTTGGCAAGACATACAGAACTTGCTGTTTGGATATTTGAGATGTTCTGTTGGGGAAAAAAGGATTTTTGAATTCCTGTAGGGTCTCTTTTTAAAAGGCTGCACTGCGTTCCTGATTTCACCCCGTGATAGATCAACCAAAATAAGGTTTCTTTGGCTGTTGGGCAGTGAAGTACCTGCATCGTTGACCGCATTGCGCATCTCGTAGCTGTTAATGGTTCCCGAATGATCCGTGTCATAACGCTTGAAAATTTTCTGGAAAAAGAAAATAAAAAAATACCCCTCAGAGATGAAAGCTTGTACTTCTGTCGAGTGTGCCCACTGAGTGGGTATGGTACGTGCACCTCAGGCACTTGGAGGCTTTGCTGTTTGCTTTATGTTGCTACTTCTAGGCAATGTGGGTGGTTAGCACAGAGCTCCTCGGTCACAAAGTGAAGTAATTTAGATCCATGCTGTGAGAAGCAAGAAGCTCTCCCCTAGAGACTCTCCTTGTTTGACTTGAGTTTATGCTGTTAATCCTTTCTCTTGATTGCCCCAATTAAGCTATTTGCGAGGCCTGATTCTAATTCCCGTCACCCTCCTCCCCCAGCTTGCATGTCTCCATGCTATTCTCACAGTGGCAGTTCTTACATGAATGCTGGAGGTTCAGAGATTCAGGCTATTTGTTTAGGCTCTAAGTAGGATGAGGAGAGGCGTTACTTTATTTTTTTCAGAAGCTAATTTGCAATTTTTTTTTAGCTTTTCTTTTTGTTGTAGTGTCCGTAGAGAGGTCTGGCTTTCCTACACGAGCTTTTGTGCTGCAGAAGCTGTGAAGAACAGCACTGTGGATATCGGCAATACCTGCCAGCTTTTAATCTTGTCCCAGAGATGTCGAAACTCGTCAAAGTTTATTTTCCCTGAGCCGTCTGTCTGTGATGCAAGAGTTCAGGTTAAAAACCCACAATATTTGAAAGAGAAAATCAATTAAGTCTGCAGCTGCTGGTGAAAGGATGAATGTGAAACCCAGTTGAGGATCTCCTCAGCGTTAAGAGCTGGCTGAGCTGTGCAGTAAAATATTTGTGAATGTTCTGGTTATCGTGCGCAGTATTTTGTTTCAGGAGTGTGAAGTACTATTTGTACTTTGTGTCAAAGCAAGCATCTGGTACAGGAGAGAGGCTTGCTTCTGGAGCTGTTAGAAAGCACATGAGCAGGATGTTTTAGAGGGCTCTTTCCAAATATGTCCAAATGCAAAGCTTACCCAACATTTTAAAGACAACTGAGCTTTATCCTACAGTGACGGTCTTTCTGCCTTGCTTAAAATGAATTGAGAACTAAGCAAAGTGTTGACTAAGTGTTACAAAAATGTGCTTATGCTCCGACCATTATAGCTCTGGGTTGTAGCTACAAGTTTGTTCTAGTTATGTTTGAATGCGCTTATGTTATCTCAAAATCATGCATTATGTCAAATAGGAAAACTGAGCGATGTTCTATAAGAGGTAACGCCATAAGGCATCTTGTAGAGTGTTTTATTATACTCGCTCTGAGACAATTTCCGCATGCGTTGCATGCGAAGGACACAGCGGAATGTATAATGCGTTATAAACTTAAAGAGAGAAATATAGTAAGTTTCTTGGCAAGGGCTGTAGTTATGTTGAATTGGTTTAAATTTTTATTATTTTTTTTAAATTATGCTTTAGTCCATGAGCTGGCCAGTCGCTGATACCTAACGAAGGGTATCGCACAGACTGACCTGTTCTGTAGTTTTCTGTTTTGGGATAGTTTCATCTGCCAGCGACGCTAATGTTGAGATGACTAGAGTTAGGGTGTCCCAAACCAGGAACGCTGTGTTATCTGACTGTAATGTACTGTTCTGCTTCCCTGGCTCACTAACGTGTGCGTGTAGTGGTGGGAAACACAATCCGAGCGGACTAGTGTGGTATCAAGCACTCCCCTTTCACCAGAAAAGGATACATCCATTAAAGCGATCATGCTGCGGCAGGATTCCAGTTCAAATCCTTCTGTCTTTAGGTCCTTATCTGAAATAAATGATCCCAGGTGAAAACAGATCATGCAAGCCAGCAAGCGCTTTTTCATCTTAGGTGTGACTCTACGCAAAGTAAAAGGCAAATCTACTTCCTTCATCCATTAAGAAATGAGTGGTAGAGAGACCTGGAAAGACTCTAAGTACTGTTATTGCTTGTGAATTAGAGATTATTTTTCTTGACTTGTCATATACAATAAAAAAAAACTTCTGGCAAACTCTGAAATAACTTCCAGGTAACGAAGCAAGCCCAGGATCTGTAGGCTAAAGTTTGCTAAACACGGAGAAAGGTCTGCCTCTCCGTTTGAATTTTTTTTTTTAAGGACATTTGCAGACTGCTAGAAATGCTGGTTTATCCTGCGTGGTGCTTCCAATGAACATCGGCTCATTTCTGCGTTATCAGTACTTGATCACTTGTAGAGATGCTCTCTACAACAAGTTCGGCTCGCTAAAGTCTTGGATGCAAAGTCCATGGAAGCGTACCTAGGAAATGTGTGAGCTTGAAACCGTGACTAATTTTTAGAGTGCAGCTCAGGGGTGGGTGGAGGGTTACATTATATCGTGGATTTCTTTGGCCAGGGTTACTGAAAAACATGCTCAAACTCACGTTTTTTGACGACGTTATTGAGAACGTTCCTGAGTTCTTCAGCATTGATCTCCATGTCCTGGTGGGAAGGAAATGTGGTGAGAGTATGTTAATTGCAACGTTCCTTATTAAGCAGATCGTTTTATGGATGGATATGCTAAAAGTATGAAGTCTCTGGTCACTTTTCAGTACGGCACGTACATGCTTCAACATAGAGAGCGTTCCAGTTCGTACAGACATGAGGCCAAATCTTTCTTGAGGCTGCAGTACAAGGTAGGTCTAAAGTTACCGTATAGTGCTCATGAAACTACAACTAGAAGAACAACCAGTAATTCCTCGCCGCTTTATAAGCCAAAAGTCCCTGTAACCCATTTGCAGCCTCTTCATTTATGCAGTTCTTTGATCTGTTTTTACTTTTAACCTCCCTTGTTAAGCGTACACTGGAGGGCACTGTATTTCTAACTTGTTTATACGTGCTATGCAAAATAGCATCTTGTCATGGTGATAGAAGCAAAAGCCTGAATTTAAATAAGGTTCCCTTGTACACAATGGGAATAGCTCACACGTACATATGAGGACAGCTGAATACTTAATTGGATTTTGATTTGATTTTGCTTAGCTTCAGATCTCAAAGGAAATTTGATGGAAGGAAATTCAAAGGAAATTTTAAAATCAACAGTTTTCCGTCTGTGACGCAGTTGATTTAGGTGCTGTTGTGGCTAGGCTGCTTTGATGGCAGAGGCAGGGGTCGGTTGCATACTCACATCCCCTGCAATCTGCTGGAAAATATTCCTGAACTGGTTTTCCTCTTCACTCCTCTCACGGGCTTTTGCTGAAGGACGCTGAAAAGAGACAAGCAAAGAAGAGATACAACCGTAGCCCAGCAGGGAAGGGAAGACGCCTGGGGGGTCACTTGCCCTTGCGCGATGAGCCTCGTACTGACTCTGGAGCTCTTCAGAGAAACGCATCATCCTCCTGTTCCCTTCCCCTTTTCTTGGTTAAACGTGTTCCTTGGCAAAACTGCTGAATATTTAACTTCATCCCATTGCTCTCCTTTCTCTTGGAAGGAGCCTAAATGATTTCACTGACAGGTGTTTATCTTCTAATGTTTTGTTTCAAAGCGTTGCAGAGGAGAAGCTTGGAGCAGAAGAGGCATATCTGCGCCATAGCCGCCCCGTGGGCTGTGAACTGACCAGAGGGACTTAGGCCTCAGAGCTCTTTGTAACGTGGGGTCCCCTTGCCGGAGACAAGTGGCGTATGAGACAGAGGGAAACGACGAAAGTTAAGCTTTCTCAGACACATGCAGCTCTGAGCTCTGAGGCTGATACTGAAAAAGGAATCTATATTTTATCCCTGCCCCCCCCCAGTATTAAATTACAGGAATCGTGTAACAAAGTAAGTGAATTTCTTGGCTTAGTTCTTATTTTTGTTTGTCTAAATGCACAGGAAAGTTAAGATTGGTTCCCACTTTGCCGCCCGCGTGCTCTGGCAGTCGTGCCGCAGGATAGCACGCTCCCTGTAAGCAGACTTTCAAGCCGTGCCCCAGGCGCCACGAGTGTGGGTGCAGGATCTGGCTGCGGCACCTTGCGTCCCTCACCCACCTGCAGGCAGAAACTCCAGATTTTTTACCCCATTTTCCTCCTCTCCAGTGGTGAGAGAAAAGAGGAGAGGTGCAGGAGCTCCTGGGGTCACTTGGCCTTTTTTTTTCTCCCTGGCCAACGGCAACTGGTATAGGGCCGTGTAATTTGTCCTGGGAGAGGCTGTGACCATTGCCAGGTTCAGGTGCGGCTCGCACGTGTGCCCTGCACAAAGCGGGTACTGCTTCAGGGGGCTGAGCAAGGGTGGGTTGAACTGCGCTGCTCGTGGGGAAAGGATCTCTCACAGCCAGGATCCCTGTGTGAGAGAGCAACCAGGAGATGTTTTCAAGCAACTACATCCTCCAGCACAGGTGTTAAATAACTGAACGATAGTCTCTGCTCATGCTCGCTAGATGCACGTAAACCAGATGCAAGTTAGGCTGAGATTTGATGAAAAGCTGTTAAGTATCTAGGGATGTTGCCACATTGCTGTGCTCTCCCCAGCCACTCCTTCGTGCTAGCCAGACCAAGCCCTGTTTTCCCCCTTGCCGCTTGCTCCACAAACTTTTTTCTCATCTGCGTGGGTTTTTTCACCATCTGTGCCAGCATCTTCATCTGCTGTCAGCTCCTTATTGCTGTTGGCTCTGTCGGAAACAAAGATGATGGGCTAGAAGAAGAAGGAAGAGAGCAAGAGAGAAGTGGAAATTACACAAAAATAGTGGAAAGGAAAGTATTTGGGGACACCCATTCTGTGGTAAAGCGCATGCAGCAACAGCTCCTGCCCTGAGAGGGTGCCTGAAGAAGCCAGAGCTGGGAAGGAAAGAAAATAAAGAAAAGGTAGAGGAATTTCTGAGGTTACTGCTCTCCTCATGCTAGAAAAGCTACAACAGTATTTTTGCAAAATAGTGCAATCTCTGGCTTCTAACTTTCCTTTTCAGAAAGCCAGTAACCATTTAAATGCTACTTTTTTTTTTTTTTAAGCAAAATAAGCCTCCCAGATTCTCGATTCTCAGTTAAACTGATGAACTTGCCCCTCTCTGTGGACAGTAGCACTGAAAGCAAACAGAATCTGTATCCTACACAGAAAGTGAGTATTTGTGTAGGAGCTTGTTAATTATGCAAAGCTTGTGTTCTCTCTCTGTATTAATTCTTGAAGCATTCAGCTGTAAGCAGCCGCATTCAATTGTTCTGCGTTAGTGCATTTAAAACAAGGAAAGCTGCTGCAAGATGCAGATGTGCTACCCCGGAGTATTAACTGCAACCAGCCTGTCTTGAGATTAAAATGCCTGGTTACATTTTCAGGGTCCTAAATGTGTTGTGTAGAATCGAAAGGAGAATCCTGGACTCTGGTGAGCAGAAACGTGGGGAAAGAGGAGTAGCTGCATTAGGCAGAGGAGTAGCTGCATTAGGCAATGGAAAGCGAATGTGAGGGCGTGTGTCTGGAGCAGGGGTGATTTTCACTGGGAAGGGGTGTTGGGATGCCTGCGGAGGAGCCGGAAGGAAGGGCAGTTGAGCAACCGAGAGGATTAAGCTTGTAAAGCTGAAAGGTTTCTGTCACACTTTTGCCACCCCCTTGAGTGAGAGGCGTATATGATGCTAGAGCTATTTCATTAGGTTTTAGTGAAGGAAGACAAAATCTTTGCTGCCTGCAAATGGCCTCTCATCCAGTGCCCTTCATGAATGATTATTTCCAGATGCAGAGAAATCACTAACGATACCAAGGAACTCTGCTCCTGCTGCATGCATTGCACATGCTCTTTGTCTTGCTGGCACTCAACACGTTGCACCAGTACCCACCTTGCCCTTTTTCTTCTTCTGTACAAAAAAAGGCAATTTAAAAAAAAAGAAAAAAGTGTTTTTAGACAGAATTGTAGATTTTATGCATATTATGCAGAGCTGATGGTAAAATTTCATTTTTTTTCTCTTTACCTTTCTCACATTTCTTTTTCCCATTCTTAGACAGTTTTCAAATCTCAAAAAATGAGGGGAAAATGCACCCACCAAGAAATTGCATACTGAAGGCCAGACACTGCAGAAACCATAGCAAAGCAGTGACCCATCTCGCCTGGGCCTTTGTCTGCTTGAATAAAATCTCTATTGTACCTTTAGCTCTGACTATTCCTTTTCTTCTCCCTAGTGCCGTGGAGATTGGACTTCTGTGCCCACAGATCAATGTTATCTGAAGTGGCAATTAAATGCCATCGGATCTGGACAGCTATTTTGTTATCATGACAGCAAACGAAAGGGGAACGCTTCTGAGCAAGGTTTGGTGGCACTCTGTTCTGTGCAAGAGCATTTCCTCTGATTTATTTTTTTCGAGACTAATTGTATTGTTAGCTCTAGTGTATTCCCTTACAGATGTGTAAAACCCCAGGCTGAAGAGTTAGAACTTGTCAGGAATGCTAGTTTGAACCAGAATATCAGTAAGATCCCTTTCCAGAAAGCAGGTGCTTCAAAATAGGGTAGTTTTTCCTTTCTTAGATGAGATACCAATTTCACAGACAAATAAATCCCTGAGCACAGAGCGAGGCCTCCCCAGGAAATGAATGCTCGCAGTTGATGGAAGCAAAGGCAATGCTCAGCATCCAGCTTCTTTATGCCAGGAACAGATTTCAAATCTGGCAAAAGATTTTGGTCTGTCCAAATTAGAAAGTGGTGTATGGCAAGTGTTGTTAAAAGTATCTTGATGAGAAATATGGCCACAAATGGTTTCCTGCTGTAGGTTTCCCTAGATGTCCCCTCCCTGCTTCTACTCACATACAAAAGAGGCCCAGGACAGTGCTTACCGATGGACGCTCTGCTTCAATCATGGTTTCAGCCTCCCTAGAAGAATGCAGAAAGTAAACAAATCAGGAAAGTGCCTGTTCCCAACGTTGCTTGTTTCTGTAGCTGGTTTGTAAACAGCCACTTGAACTTTCCGAAGAGGCAGTGGTGTGAGCTGCCTTCCAAGCATTACAGCTGCAGCCTCTAGGCGTAGCTTTTCCCAGTCTGAGCTAGGCATCCCAAATACCACCTCCAAGAGCACTGCTGCCTGGTTTACTCCTCTAAAGAGCCTTGATAACACTGAACTTTGACCACTGGGAGCAAAACAGAAGCTTTTTGGCCTAAGCAAAGTGGCACCGGCTGCAATTTGCTGAGCTCTGGGAAACTAGCTGAAGAGCAGGATGGAAACAAAATAACTACCTACTTCTGTGTTTCATTCATGACTGAAATTAGATCTGGCTCAATGATCTATCTGGCCAAAACTTCAGCCAGTGGCATATAGCAATAAAAACCAAACAGGTTCATTTGCATTATTAAAAAAGGCTAATGGTATGTTTACAAAGGATATCCTGCAAGTTGTAAGCTTCCCCAAAGATAATTCAAAGTAGGCTCTTGTTAGACTATGAGGGAAGCTCGGAGAAATGAGTTTGCAGCTTGGAGTTTGTAATGAGGTTAAGAAAACCTTAAAAGCAGGGTGTAGCAAAGTGGGAACATGACTAAACAGACTAGTCAGCTCACCTCCACCCTTATGGCCAGATAAATGGACCTGCAACTTACTCTGAATGACTTCTTTTCTCTGAGAAGACCCTCAGGATGAATTCTCCCTCCTGGTGGGGTTCATATGTTGATGGGATGATAACGTACTCGCTGGGAGGCAGCCGGAAGCGCTCAGAGATTTCTCGCATGTTTATGTAGGTCTTACTTCTAGCTCTGGAGGCGTTGTAGAGGAAAAAATCCTTCTGCAAGTGGTGCTTAGTACCATGCATCTGCAGAAATAAATGAGTCAATTTGTCTTCAGGGAAGTCTGACCCATTCCCCAGGTGGCTTGTCATGCAGGCAGTACGTGGTTGGGACAGAAAACACAAACGAAGCGGCAGCTTAGCAAGCGGGGAGCTGACAAGGGATGCTCGCTGGGAACAGATACAGAGTCTGTCACCTTTAAGTTGCTACTGGCTGGGTCTAGTTGGCTTCTGAGGGCTGCTCCAGGGCCCACCGGCAGAGCGTTGGCCAACTTCTGCTGTGTAGGTGCTTTTATTTGGCTGTTTTGTTGGATGCTAAGTTGTGTGTAACCGAAGTTCAGCTACTTTCCTTGGAGGGTGGCATGGCAAGGAATGGTATATGCAAACTCCTATGTGCAGCGTGGTAAGGTGAAGGTGCTTTCAGTGGAAATGTGTCCTTGCCTGGACAAAACATGAATTCTGTATCTGCTAAAGAAACATGATAATCAAGCATTGCACTGGTTCAAATATGAAAATTAAGTCAAGAAGTGTGGGCTAAGAACCCTTGTAACCTCTTTGCTGCAGAAATAACCACCTGTAAAATACTCAGCAAAGAGGACATTCAGACTGTCATCTTCATGTTTTCTGGGTAACATAGACTTCAGGTGAGCTTGTTTGCAAAACTTGTGCTGCCAATGATTCAGCTACTGGCAGGCTCAGAAAAAACTTAATCTGTGTATTTTTAATACATTTTTCTTCAATGGCTGAAAATACCATTTGTTTTCCAAATAAATTCTGAGACTATAGAGAAAACTCTGTGGCTGCAGTATGCAGGCCATTGGCATTATCTGCAGGAGGAAATGGAAGCGGTTTCGGGTGCTTCTGCGTGGGGTGCAATGGCAAAGTGCTCGCTGACGTTGCTTCCTGCAGCCCAGGCTCACTGACTGACTGTGCGAGACATGGCCAGGTCACATACAAATAGAAAAGAAGGATGAAGGAAAAGGTGCAGGTAAAAACGGGGTGCGGGTGAGAAGGAATTAAAAACTCCTCGCAAAAGGTTACTAATAAACAGTCAAAGCAGAGAGGTTAGCAGTTTCACTTTTGTTACATCCCTGAAAACAAACTGGACTGGACAGTCTCCTGCTGACTTACAGACAGGCACAATAGTAACACTAGCTGAGAGCATACACCAAGATGTCAGTCTGCCTCCGTTCGGCTCATACCTCTTTGGGCACCTTAGGGAGAAACAAAGAGAAGAAACAGTCAGAGCTGCGAGGTCGTACAGAAGGGCGTTCACACAGATTTCTGGGGACACAGCCAGTAAATAAAATGCCCCAAGTTATATAATTATTCTAAGCAATTTCTTCCTTTCCAGGTTTCTTGGGATCTGCATGAGATCCAATGAGATCTGAACTAAATATGTTTGTGCAGGGGACTGAGCAAATTGACTTCTTCATGAAGTTGATAGCAGGAGCAGAGGTTAATCGCTACGTATACGTCTTGGATGTCTCTTTCCTTTTTTACACTATTCTGTTAATGAAATGTTTAGTTTCAGCAAGGATGAAAGGGAGATCAAAGGATATATGGGAAAGAATATGTTAAAATCTGGCACCAGGTCACCATAAAAGCCTAAAAAGTGTGTTACTTATAGGTGGGGTAAACCCTGAGGTTACTATGGACTGAATGGTTAAAAAGCCTTGAATTTCCTTCCTCTCTTCCAGGTTTTCACCGAGTTCCTTGCAAAGTAAATATTGCAATTCATGTGGTCAGGCTGAATGATTCAGTGGCTGTCTTGGTAAATACGTGCTGTGAGGTTTTGCGACCACGGTGCTAAGAACAAGTCTAGAGGTGGTACCTCATAGATGGCAAAGCCAATGGTGTACAGGTTGGCTCCCAGCTTGCGTTCTTTCCTCCTATTTTTCTGCATCAGTGCGACGAGGAAGCTGCAGATAACCTCTTCATCCTCAGGATCATCATCTTCCTCCAGGAGCTTCAGGCGATACTGGGGATTGGTCCAAAATGTATCTGTGAAATCCCACCAACCCAAAGTAAACATGTAAAGCTTCAGTTTTCTAATGGTATGCATGATCAAAGAGAACTTTAAAGTTCCCTGTGCATGGCTCCTGAGGGAAAGGTTAAAATTGGGCTAATACACATGTACTTTTTTATGTGTTACAGGTTTTACATAGTTCCAACAAAACTGCCCAGCAAAGGAGGATATAAAATGAAGAATTGGCATCTGACAAACTTCCGAAGCACCTAAAGCTATCAGAAAGTGGATTTCCCAAATGAAATCTAACTGTTAGAGTGAAATTCATCCCTGTTATCTTATGTGGGGCACTGTGAAGTACTAGGACAATGATTTATCTTTGCCAGGCCTGCCTTTTGGGCTTACGAGGTACTGTCACAAACCTAGTGACAGAAGATTCCAGCTACAAAATCGCATGCCTTGTCCACTGAGGAAGCAAAGCTTTTTTTCCTCTGGCTGAGCACTGATGAGGCTGTGGGATCTAATACAGTCCCCATCAAAGAGGCCTTATTTCTCTTAAGACCCATTGCTCACCTGGGTAATTGCGGCAACCTCCAGCTGAGCAGCCTCTCACCCAGCGCCCTTCGTTGACTGACACAGTCCAGGTCTGGAGTTTATCGGCTTCCAGAGTATCAGGTGTGAGGTTACAGATCTCAAGTTTTGTGAAGTGCCTCATGAAATCTTCAAATGATATCCTGGAGGAATTGGGGGGAAACTGAACCCAAATGGATTTACGTGGTGGGCAGCTGACCGAAAGGTCAGATGGAGGAGGATGACCCGTGTTACTGCCACTATTCGGGCAAGTTTGCAGTGGGAGTGCCATGATTTCCTAATGTGTTTGGCCTGCTGGTTGGCCAGTTAACACAGGTACAGCTCCAAACCGGGCTGAGAGGATGGAGACCTTGTGGAAGTGTGGCATAATTAGAAGGACTGTGTTGGTGGCATTCAATAAACCCTGGTGGGGGAATGAGGGGATCGCAGAGCAGGGCTTATTGGGAATATGAAGGCGATCAGGGATTACTGCAATGGTTTTAGCAGTTTTAAGTAGTTCAATGTGATTAATTTTTGCTATAGTTGCATATCTCCTAGAGAAACACAGGTTTTTGACTGATATTCTCACCAGAACTCCCCATCCTCCATGATCTTGTGCTGCAGGCGGATTTTCTCTGCTTCATTAATTAAGTTCCACTCCTCTGACCTTCAAACGAGTACACAAGTTAGATTACGATTTGCAATACAGTTTTCATTAACATTTCTATTCTTTATGGTAAGCCTCGTAGAATGGAAAGTCAAGAGTCATCTTGCTACATCCATATCATTTTTCATTTGTGAGCTTTGCAACCATTTGCTCTCAGTGCTACCCTCCTCCCCACATGCCCAAATAAAGAAGGAATTGCCCTACTCCACTCCACCTTCCCTTCAGAATTCCTCTTAGTAGCTCTCAAAAATCTGCTGAACTGTGTTCATTTTAGCTTGAAGACAAAAGTGTTTGCAGGCTCTCGTTGCTAGAGTAGCTATTGAAATTCCTTTTAGTAAAACCTAATGAGAAGCTTTATCCAAGCTTGCTCATGTACCGACATCTTGCTTCATCCAGTTCTTCCATAACTTAAAATATTTTCTACTGTCACATCTTGTTTTGAAAATGGACGTTGCCAAACTTGCTAGACAGTAAAATCAGATTGACTGGGGTCTCTCTTAATTTCCATTGATTAAAGCCCCTCTTAACATCTCTCTTAGGTACTCTTTCTTTTCACAGCTTCAGCTAAGCACTCAACTATGACCAACTTCAAAGTGCACGCGTCAAAATGACAGCAAAGACAATTCAGATGCCTCATCATTAAATGCTAGGGTCACGCACAAGCTGCATAGGGGCAAATAAAGCTACGGGGTTGTTTTTGTTTGTTTTTTTTTTCAAATTACGCGAAGCTCCTTTTCACTCACTTGTCACTCCAAGGTCCGTTCCATTCCACCTGCCCCCACGGGTTTCTCAGCCTTACCAGACGTATTTTTTCCCCTTTAAATGTTGTCTAATTGAAAAAGAATGCAATAAAAGTAGAATGAGAGTAGGTTCAAAAGGAAACACTCTGCCTGTCCAATTGCTGATACCAGCTCCTCCAGTGATGGTGCTTTCCTGGGCCATCGCCCGGCCTGACGTACTTGGGGTAAGTGTGGGAAGGCTGTAAGACCAGGAGGTGGCCGGCTGTGGCCACCTTTGCCTAAGCAGACCATGGTGGAATATCCATTTCCCCAGAAAGCCAAAACCTGGGACAGGTTTGCTTCTCCAGAAGGCTTTCATATTTGTTATATATAAATATCGTTTCCTTAGCTCACAGTTTGTTTTGCCTTCCCCCCCCCCGCCCCAGCTTTGGTGACATGCATGGTTCTAGGCCAGTGTAGACCACAGCTCCCATAGCTGGAGGAAAGGCACTGTACCTACCTCTTCCACGGCCGTGACAGAGTAGGCATGACCTTTGACGAGCCCACAGGACATCCGGGTTTCATACTGCATGGGCACTATGGTCTGTTAGACACAAGATAAAAACTGGTAAGAGTCACGCAAAGCTCAGCCGCTCTAAGGCAGGTATTGCCACCCGGGGCTTTTGGACGGAGGATGACACTGTTCAGGTGACAGGGGTTTTTTGCCTTGTTCTCTTNCAATTTATCATATTCATCCTCTTCTGCCAAACATTGTGTCAGCTACATATTTTAAGAGTAGTGATTGGAAAACATATTCCTGGTCATAAATAAAAACACTGAAAAAAGCAAAAAGTTAAATAATATCAATTGGAAAGGCCATTTCTGTGATTTACTTTTTTTCCCTTTGTAGGTTACTGCTTTCTGCACTCGGAACATGCTAGTATATAGCATGCTTAATCAAAATTATTAGATTTTCTGTTAGTAGGACTATTCAGCGCTTTCTGGGGTAGTATGTTCTTGCATGGCTCAGTAAGGTTATTACATATTAACTGGAAGCAGCAGAGCAGATCAACAATTAGAAGAATACTTCAATTTTTACACACGGCTGCAATCTTATCACAATGACATTAAAACACCCTATTTAATACACCGTTCCTACTAACTTACATTATTTTTTAAAAATTAATTTCCTGTGGAGATGTACATTTTATTCCATAACCATTAAAATCCTCACAATGGAAATTTTTTCCAACTGACATTCAGGAAGAGCATAGCTTTCTTCAGCACCGCGTTGCTCAGGTGTAAATACATTTGCTGTCTCGGTAATCAACTGTTAGTGTGTCTGATAGATTTTTATTTGCAAATCTCAGAATGCTGTTCATCTGGGAGATAAAGAATTGAGAGGAAGATGGCAGGTGCTCGCAGTCCGCTGTATTTGTAGGGGAGATCACTGAGAACGGTGGGAAGGGAAGGCTCCACTACGCACATGTGGACTGTGTGCGAAACTTCCCCTCCTCTGTTATGTCTGCCACTGGGAGAGGACTGCAAGGCCCTGCCAGTAACCCTGCCATCCCTTTTTGACACGTCGGAGGGCATGGGCAAGGCAGGGCTGGAAATGGAGAATTAGTAAGGTCACACAGATACATTCTCAGCTTGCAAAGGGAGGATCTCATCCAAAGGTTTCCTGGCTGTCGCAATAATTTTCCATTACTTCCTTCTGCTCCTGTTCCTTTTTTTTTCACTTGCTCCTGTGTCCATACTTTTTACGCCCATAACCTCATATCTACTTCCTTCTTTTCTTAATTTCTATTCATGTTGTCACCATTGTTACTTATCAGAACCCCTTTCTCTCTTTTCTGCTTGAGAATATTAACTTCTGCTGGTGCCCTGAGCTGCTTCTCTAGGCTGCACGATCATCTACCTCTTTCCATCAAGAGTCATGATTTTTTCTTTTTCTGGTAATGGCTCAGGAATGTGTAATAACCAGCAGCAAAAGGGCCCTGGGGCAGCAACTATAGAGAATTTTCCAACCTTCTTTGAGTAGAGAGTCACTGGGGAGGAAATTCCCCCCAAAACATGGGTGATTTGGGCAGCCAAGCTTGCAGAACAGGACAGTCATACTGGGCTTCCCTGAAGAATTACACCATTTCAGTCTTTTAGGAAGACTAAATATGAGTGTCAAAAGAGGAAAAATCAGCCACTTCCATTGCAAATTCAGAGGACAGTTTGCGCAACCGGAAGTTTTAGATGATGTAATTGGGGTGGGTGTTGGGTTTTTTCTTCTCTGTAAAGTGAGGGATGTAATTTCATTGTCACGGAGATGCAGCTCCCTAAAGGGCGAGGCATGACAGCTGCCTGACAGGGAGAAAAATAAAGTAACATGTGCCTCTACAGATCTGGAAGCTTTTAATTTTCCCGATATGGGATTTTCCTTTAACAGTTGTAACATCCCTCTCTCTATTTTGCTAGATACCTAGGTATCCTGGAGTTACTTTGCATTTTATCATACATGTAAAACTCGACACATTTTTCATTTTCCTTGTTACACGTTTAAAATGAGGATCTTGAAGACAGTAATCTAAAAGGAGCATCCTGAGGGCAGACCTCCATCAGTGGGCAAAGCTCCATAGCGCACTCTGTCTCAAAATAAGTTTACCAAGAGCTTCTGTGCCTGGAGTGAGGGCTGTCCAGAGCTTGCTTTTTCTTCCTCTCACACCCCCTCCACGCTCAGGGATCTTGTTCCATTCTAGAATTTTAATTTTCTCGCTGTCTCCATCCTTCGCAAGCGAGGGACTTTATAAAATCCACTAATCATGTCCGGTTCCCAAATACAATAACCAATGTGCCATTTTGACATATTTGATGTGATTTTGCTCTCCATTTCTACTGTACAGGTAAGCTCTGGAAACTGTAAGCCTTTGCCACAAGCCAACAGCCCTTTGCCTCGGTATCAGCAAAGCCCTCTAGTATCGGTCACTGTGTTTGAAAGGACTGAAATCCTTTAATACATATGTCAAATAGCATCCATAAGAACAGGTCTTTCATGTTGGGATAACTCAGTGAAGCCAAATTAAGGATTTAGATGCATCAATAATATGTTTCTCAAACTGTTCTGTCTATAAATAAAAGCCCTGTGAAGTCAACCTCTTCTGGAAACATACGAACCCAGGCTGGCCTTTCATCTGTCCCCTGGTAGTCTGCAGTGGGGTGAGTCATCTGTGCGTTTTCTAGATTCTTCACCATTTGAGCAACCAGTTTCCCAATGTCACTCCGAGGAGCTGATCCGTAGGAAAAGCCTAGGTTATCCTGGCACAGAGAATGGGAGAAAAATACCATGCAGAAAGATGAGTCAGGGAGAGAGAAGAGAAATGATACAAAAAAGATGAGTAGTAAAAGAAAGCCTAGATAACCTCTCTCATTACATGCTAGATGGTCCATACTTATCTACAGTGCTTGATAGCCCTGGTTGTTCTTCTGCCTTCACTGCAACTTCATACTCCGTAATGGTTATTGAAGCTAGTTTTTTTACTTTCACTTTTAAATTAACCACAGTAAATGAAGACAATTTAAGACTATGTTGGCAATTGAAGGGTTGGTTTCCCAAGCATTCGCACACTTGGCATCTTTGACATGAAGATTTGTGTCTTAATGGAGTTGCGACAGCCCCCTACTAACCTCATTTTATTGGGTGAGGGCACTGAGGGTGGGGGGTGCTGGTTTTGCTGATCGCACCATTCCTCCCCACCTCCATGTTCTGCTTCTGTTCGTTTCCCTTTTGGCACTTGCTATTTGCTAACGCGTGGTGTCTAGCGGAGATTACTCCATCTCCTAGAAATGGATGTTTGCTACATGGACTAAACCAAGTAGTTCCAAAAGGTGGCATATATTTGACTACTCATGGAGAGGTCCCTCTCCTCTGCCATTTCTTATGGCTCATCTGCAAAGTTCATATAGACTCACATCAATTGAGCTGGCCATGAGGGATCCTCTGTCAATGGCGTGTTTCATGATTTTATAGATATCTTTAGGGGCATCCTTTATCTCATAGAATTCTGTGACTCCTCCAGTGAAGTCCTCCATGGCTTCGGTAGTGTTGCCTCCTTTCAAAGCTTCATATGACCCATGGAGTCTTGGAAAGAGAAAAGAAAACTAAGATTCTCTTTGACACTGATAAATATACCTACCTATCTATTTTTTAACACATCATACATGTTTATCTTGTGTGTGTATAAATAAAGATGTGTAAACAGACATACTAAAAAAACAACCACAAACCATCTGTTTGGTAACCGTCAAGTTAAAAGTTTTAAAACATGCCACCTGCACACACTAAAAACCAAACCAGAACAACAACAAAAAAAGAGATGTTGAGAATCGAATGTGGACCTCTGAATGAGTAACAAACCCCCCTAGAAAATAGGTTTTACCATATCCCCAGTTCTGAGGCATGAGAATCTATGGGAAAAGGCACTGGTAGGTGCAGAACCTCTCTGTGTGCTCATTATAGGTCCTGCATGCGGTGGTTTAACCACCTCCCAAGCCAGAGCCTCAGTGGGGAGCCTGGCACGGTCCGGTGGGTTGTTTTACTTTGCATAGGCTTTTTCCAGGAGGGCGCTCCAGAACTCGTTGCGCTGGGAGGACTTGGTAAACACCAGCTGGTTGTTGTACGTGGGTAAGCAGTCATCAATGACGACGTCCACCCAGTCTCCATAGCGCCAGAACTGAATAAAGGCAAACAGAAAAAAACCCTCTGGGTTGACTTGGTACAGAGACGGGGAGCCTGGCTGAAAAGCCAGGCTGAGAGAGGAGAAATGTGGATGTTAGCTGCTTTGTAACGAGGCAAAAAGTGATGGCTGTTGGGAGGGAGGCAGCTGGATGAATTCCCCCTGGTGACGCATGTGGGACAGTGAGAGGTCCCTTAGGACACCCAAGGGAAATATGGAAAGCAGTCAATCTTTTCTGAATAAGCAGCTCTTCAGCAACTTGGTGGGTTTTTTTGACAGACCAGCTGCTTGTGGGCCTAAAATTAGATGCTCTTGCCAACTGCCAGCCTGTCTGTGCTGGCCGTAGCACTGCATCTGAGCAGCAAGGCAGGACCGGGCACCTGCTGCTATCCCTTACGCACAGGACATAGCGATCCGCAAATGCTTCCTTGGTGGCTTAATGTTCCCTAATTGCCTGTATGGGCTGGCCCTTCTGCGACTGCCCTGTTGGAAGAGTGTAGGGTGAGGCAATTCAATCACCCACTGTTGCTCATGCTTCCAAAGGGTGGAGAAGTGAGAGAGAAGAGCACGCCCGAGAGCTGAACCCTCTCTTGGGTAAATACAGTTACATCTGCTTCCTGCTAGATGAAGGGACTCACCTGGAAGTGAAAGATGCCAGCATAGTTTTGTATAAAGGACTGGTCATGAGGTATGACTCTACAGAGTAGTTTTTTATTCAGTGTCAGGCAAGCGATGGCAGCCAGGAACCAGCAGTCACCTGTAAACAAGCAGAAGTGGCAGACAAAATGAAGGAACAGAGCAACTAGAATCGAAGGGAAAACCCGAGATACTGCAAAGTGACATATTAATTCTCAGCAGAGCATGCCATCACCTTTCAGGAGAGGGCTCTTCTCCATGTGTTCTGCAGTAGTTTAGCACTTTATTTGTGCTCTGGAAAAACTCATTGGCATCATTCGTGGCTAGGTACATGCCTATTAAATAGACGATGTCCCCTGTAATTTAGAAAAAGCCTAAAATCTGATGAGCACTGTTACCTGTGTTAAGATTTTCCTGTCCCAGGTGAATGCCCTATCTGACTTCCCACCTTAGTTCTCCTTCCAGGCTTAGGACATAGACTAGATGAGAGATACCTCTCTGCCAGGTGGAGGTCTGTACAGCCGAGGTTCAGTCTCTCATTTTCATTTTCTGCTCTCAAGATAATTTACTGTCCCAATCATCGTTCTGTGGGGCCTCTTCCCTGCTTCCTTTCTCTGACACGTTTTCCCCTTTTTGAATCTGTGTCCACGCTGTCGTAAACACTGTCCCCTTTAGCCCTTTTCAGTTCCTCCTTCAGACTCTTGCACAAGTTTGCTGCCTCTGTGGGAGCTCTGGGAAAGTCATTTGCTCCCATAGTACTGCGTTCAGCAAAGGATGCCTCAACCCTTAATTAAAACCTCCTAGCTGCTACTGTAAGAGAGGTTATAGGGTAAGCATGCCTGAGCAGTGTGAATTAGGGGGTGAGAGAATTATACAAGGTAGTGAAAACTAAACCTGACTGCAGGGAGTTGTAAAAGAAATTTATGAAACTGGTGGAGTGATAAAACATATAGACGTACATATAGGTATGTATTTTGGAAAGCCAACTCTATACATATAGCAGTACATTCCAAGTTACCTATTTCCCCTTAGGAAGGATGCGGGGTCAGCTGTGAACAGGAGTTTTCTAAACTACACAATGTTCAGCAGAAGCCAAACAGGTAAACAATGCTATGTGTAGTTGGGGAAGGAATGGAAGACAAAAGAGAGAACATATGCACGTAAATTCATTTGCATCTACACCTGGGTAACTGTGAAGTTCTGGTCAGCTCAAAAAGAAAGGAAGTCTTAAATAAATAAACAAATAAATAAATAAAAAATAAAAAGTACTGGGAAAGTGATGAGTCACAAGCACCAAACAACACTTAAATGACATGATTAGCACACGTTAGGATGTATTATCTTAGGAAAAAGATCACGGGAGAAGTTATAAAACCATGAAAGACATGGGGAAGCTGAGTGGGGAATGACTTTACAAAGCAGTGCAGGCAAGTGCTGCATGGATGACTGTTGCAGAGGCATCACTTGTACCTAAGTTGTGGTTCTATATGTCAAAGTATCTTTGAGCTTCTGAGCTTAAGGTCTTCAGTAAAGGGGTTTTCCTTGAGTACAAGGCACACTTAGCTGGAGGCCTTCAGAAGCTCCTGTATGGAAATAACAGGACTAAATACCTGAAAAAATACAACAGTAGCTGATTAGATTTTTTTCTCTCAATCAAATAACTCATTCTTTTTATCTCTTATTCTTGTCTTAACTAATTTTGTCCCTCCTCAAAGCCTGAAATAAAGGCCAAATGGTGCTTTGTAACACACTCATTACATTAGTTCGTGAAAAGCAAAACACCCTGCAAAGCATCTTTCGCTTAAAGTTCTTCCCTAGATTGCTACTAGGCAGGTATCAATGATTTGCTATAGAGAGAAGGAATCAGTAGATGTGTAGTGATATACCGAGAGAGAGGATTTCAAATATCACCTTGGAAGCAAAAGAAAATTGAGTGATGCAGACTTTAAAAAGTGCAGAGTTAAAGTAAGAATTTCATACCTAATTCTCCTTGGCAGATATCTGTTCTGTTGGCTCCACCGATAATAAACCGTGGATTCTCACAGATTTCCTGTAAAATATAAACAGATGGATGAGCAGGAAAAGCATGCATTATGATGCCTGTTCGCCACAGGAATAAAGGCTGGTTTAGGACAATGGTTTCCTGTAAGATAGTTTGTGGATATCAAATTCTCTTGCAGAGTTTTCAGCTGCAGAGTTTCACTATGAAAATGTTTTGGAATCTGGATGTTTCAGACTTCAGCCAGAGTTTTCTCTGTGTTATCTACAGGGTCTAATATCTAGCCTGTGGGGCTCCCTCTGTATGGGGGGTTCAAACACATTAAAATGAGAACAGGGAAAAGTATTTTCCTACACAATAATGAAAAAAAAACCCAACCCACTGGAGGAGACAGGAGAGCAGGTAGGTGGAAAGAGCATCAGGGAACCAGATTAAATTCTTTAAAAATGACTGCAAATTTAAGGTGTCCAATTTGCAGTAACTAATATGCTGGGGCATGAATAGGGTTGAAGAATATATTTTATCAGGAATGAAGCCCAGCAATACTCCTTAAAATTTGCTCAGTATCAGATATTTAATTCCCAGGAATAACCAACTGCTGGTTAAGAGATTTTATTCTTTTCCTCATGTTGCAGTATTTAAGTGCCAATGCTGCATTCGGAAATGCACACAGACATCATCTGCCTCTGAGGACAGGAATCCCTTCTTTTGTCCTGCACTTAGGACAACGTATTGAGTCTGTCAGTGTTTTTACTAATACAGAATGGGCACAAGATGCTGTACAGGCATAAATAATTAAGGAATTGCCATAAGGAGGGAAGGACTATGTAGGAACTATCAGCAAATGAAGTGGGACTATTACAGAACCTTTTCTCTATGGGACAAAGAACTGGGGGGTATAGGAAAGCCAAGGGGAGAAGTAGGTACAACCTGTCCTACAGGGAATAAAAAAGCCCCTGCTTTATCCCATCTGTCATACTCAAATACTTGTTGTGGGAAAGAAAAAGAAGACACAACTTTTGGACCCATCTCTTGGGAGGGTAAAGAAAGATATTGTGACCTGAGGACCACTTCCCTGAGCCACTGCAAATGGGGAAGAAGACAAAGTATAGTCCGAGAACCCAATCTGCTGGAAGATGGCAGGGCTGGAGTGGGAAGGAGAAAGAAGAAACAACTGACAGTTGCTTGTCTGGCATTACAGGCAGCTGATGCTACCTCTGCGGTAGAAAGCTTTTTTCCCATGTCATCAGGGTAGCCCTGGATTTTCCCAGACTCATGTTTCAGGTCTAGTAGTTTCACCTGGCTTGAGTCCACTTTTTTGTTCCTTCACAGTAAGCAGCAGAGTTGCTTTGATGTAAATGTTTGGATTAGTCATATAGTCAGATGGAGAGACCAGCGTCCGGCTCCCCCCAGCAGTCACCTTATTCTCCTCGAGGGAGGTCCTGTTATTTTGGGCCTCAGTCAGCTGTCCTGGGGTCCAGTTCTGGCAAAGCAGCTGTCTGAGATGCCTTCATGCTTTTCTCCACCCACTTGCTCTGTTGAAAATATTCTTCGTCACATTGCTGTGGTTGGTCTTCTCCTGAAAACTAGCTGTAAGATGCCAGGTTTTCGGGTTGCATTCTTCCAACCTCTATTACTGCATTTTAGCTTGATCCTGCTCCTATTGAAGTAACAAGTTCTGAAATCCAGCATGCTGTGTTTTAGATGAAGGTAGTTAGATGGTGCCTAAGTGTTTCCAAATATTAAATGTACAGCGATGATTGTTCCTCGGTGCAATTTATTGCATCTTGGGCTAGTTTGCTTTGGAGGATGAGTGGTAAAGGAATCATACAATTGTCATATGGACTGATTTAGGTATGACAGAAATGCTTTTCTTGCATTTCTTTATGGTGGCCAGGTGCATTTAGTACATTGTGGGTATGCTTTTAATATAACTCTAGTTCATCCCCAGCTGTGCTAGTTGTGCTGAGTATAGTTGAAGTTACAGGGAAAGGCTTCAAGGTCTTCCAAGGCTGATGAAAAGTACTCAGTCAGCAGAGCAAGGTGTTCAAGATGCAGGTGGCAGGTCTGTCCTTCCAGTCTTCCTGGCTGAGCAAGGGATTGCTCTTCATCCCTTAGGTCAAGTTATCACAGAGAATCCAGTAACTAGTGGTAACTATTGGTGTCCCCCAAGAGTCTGTACTGGGTCCAGTCCTGTTCAACACATCCATCAGTGACCTGGATGAAGGGATGGAGTGTCGCCTCAGCAAGTTCACCGATGGCACCGAGCTGGGAGGAGCGGCTGATACGCCAGAAGGCTGTGCTGCCATCCAGCGAGCCCTGGGCAGGCTGGAGAGCTGGGCCGAGGGGAACCTCATGGGATTCACCAGGAGCAAGGGCAAGGTGCTGCCCCTGGGGAGGAACAGCCCCAGGCACCAGCACAGGCTGGGGCTGCCCTGCTGGGAAGCGGCTCTGCTGAGAAGGCCCTGGCAGTGCTGGTGGGCAGCCAGTGCCCCTGAGCCAGCGCTGGGCCCTCGGGGCCAAGAAGGGCAGCGGTGTCCTGGGCTGCATGGACAGGAGTGTGGGCAGCAGGGCGAGGGAGGCCATCCTGCCCCTCTGCTCTGCCCTGGGGAGGCCGCAGCTGGGGTGCTGTGTCCAGTGCTGGGCCCCCAGTGCCAGAAGGACAGGGAGCTGCTGGAGCAAGGCCAGCGCAGAGCCACAAGGATGCTCAGGGGATGGAGCATCTCCCTGGGGAGGAAAGGCTGAGAGACCTGGGCTTGTTCAGCCTGGAGAAGAGAAGGCTGAGGGGGATCTCCTCAGGGCTTATCAGTATCTGAAGGGCAGGTGTCAGGAGGGTGGGACTGGGCTCTTCTCAGCGGTGCCCGACGACAGGACAAGGGGCAACGGGCACAAGCTGGAACACGGGAAGTTCCACTGAAATCTGAGGCAAAGCCCCTTTGCTGTGCGGGTGCCCGAGCAGCGGCCCAGGCTGCCCAGAGAGGCTGTGGAGTCTCCTTCCCTGGAGCCATTCCCACCCCGCCTGGACGCGGTCCTGTGCCCCTGCTCTGGGGGTGCTGCTCACGCAGGGGCTGGACGGGGGGAGCTCCGGAGGGCCCTGCCAGCCCCTGCTGTTCTGTGATTCTGTGTAATCCCAATAGGCTGCACTTCACTGATGCAATGATTCACCTACAAAGGGCCTCCTCCGATCTGAGTGCCTCAGACTGCCTTGGTACCACGCAAAGGACCTTTGTGTTCACTCGGTTGATTCAGTTCTAAGTGTAATTTCATTACAAAGAGTCAAAGTTACAGCAAGGGAGACAGAGAATCCTAGGAGAAACCCATTAGTAGTGCACGCTGCTTTCTGCGCAGAGGGTACTTAGGAGTCAGCTGGAAGGGAGCACTGGAAAATGCAAAGGCAGCATGCAACTAAAAATGGCATTTGACCTTTGTTATATTTTCATTAGCTTTTCTTCTGTGTCAGGAAAAATCCTCCAGTCAGCTTATACTGTTGCAGCAAAAGGCATTCATTCCTTTGAGACCTGCTGTTAATAAACTATGGCATCCTAAGTAAATTCCCTAAACTGATCCTACCAAGTAAAGGAAGTGTTTTCTTTGGCCTGCCTAAGACAATTCGTAGTCTCATGCTTCTCTCTTGGCCTCTCATGGTCTAGCCCATGCTATTAAATGGCTGTGCTGTAGACTTCGAGGCAGAGCTTGACGTTGTCATATGTCAAACTGGTTTTAGAGTTTCAGAGTTGGATTACCCTCATCTGAAGGTCCTGCCTTGGTGGCACTACACACCACCTTTGCTTTGTGGTACTGCCTCCATATTTTGTGATTACTAAATTTAAACATCTTCACACCTGTGCAGCAGATGACCTGGCTGATTCATTTTCATTCTAAGCAAAATTCACTGGTGTGCTGACTTGATTTTATTTGTATTTGTTATGAAAAGAAAAGTCTTCCTGCTGATTTTCTTGGCTGCGGAGAGGATCACCATAGGGAAGTCATTGAATCTGGTGGTTGATGCTGTGAGCAAGAATGACAGTGGTGCATTTGAAAGCACAGTGTCACCACAGAGCTTTCCTATTAATGTCTTAATATCATTAGATCCAAATAGGACTGCAGCAGGACCTCTTAATACTCTGCATTATGTTATAATACAGACTTTTTCTCAGCTCTCAAAGATCAGTGACCTTGTCCCTGCTCTCAGCTGAGAGAAGCTCCCACAGGCACCATAGGTGTGGGAGGCTGAGGCTGTTAAGAAGGCTGAGCACAGCCCATCACTGAGCTGGATATAACCTGGTGCAGGTAAGAATGGCTCCTTGGGTTCCTCTTACCTTCCAGGAGTAAGCAAATTATTTAATATTATGCATTAACTGAGGGGGATTTTATTTCTCCTCTACATACCTAAACCATGCTCATGCATACTCTGAACAGAAACACTGGATGGATCCTGCAGTCTTTACTCAGGGAAACTTTCAGGGCTGTCACTTGGCTTTTGCCTGAATTGAGTATTAAGATGTCTGCTCTGTGCATTCATGTCGCGGCATGGCAGTCACTGGCCGGGTAGAATTACAGAGGCCTTCTCGCTGCTCCCCATGCCAAGGCTCACAGCTGCCCTGCACGGCAGCTGTCCTTCTGACGGTAAGGCGCAAGACCAGTCCTCATGCCCTCGCTGCCCTCGCGGCAGCAGAGGCTGACTGTTTCGGGAGGTGGCAGAGGAAGACCCGACCTCTGGGTAGCACTGACTGCAAAGAGAGGAGCCTGTAAGGCCAGACACACGAGAGCAAGGGGTAGCTCTGGGGCTGGGATGCTGGACACCTCTCGGCACCTCAGTAATGAACTGCAGGAGCCTGGAGGAAAAGGTTGAGTCACAGCACAGACATTGCCAGGGGAAGCGGGGAGGGCCCTGGTCCCCGCAGCCCGCACGTGGGAGGGGGAGTTGCCCACGCCGGGCTCAGCAGGCACCTCAGCTCAGAGCTGGGGATCAGGAGAGCGTCATCCATGTGGCTGACTTGCTGTGGGGTCCACGCAAATCCCAGGTGCAAAAGCAGACTCATAGCCTTTCCGTATGTCAGCACAATATGCTGAGAGCTACAGCGAGGAAGCACTACTCAGCTGAGGAACGGCACCGTCATCAGTGCTTGGTCATAACGTTGGTAACTGGCAAACACGTGCCCTTTAGTTTAACTTTGTGATTCCTCAAATAATACTTGGAGCTTCTGGAAAAACCTGCGCTCAAAAATCCCACATGGATTTATGTCGTAGCAAATGATGCTCATTTAAAGCCAGAATTAATCTTGCATGTATATTATATTCTCATACATTGATCTCACGTGGTGGTGGTGAGCTTAGATACAAATTGGTTAGGTGGCATAACTAAGGTGACTCAGAAAGCCAGAGGCAGTCAGGAACAGGTTGCCTATTTCCCAGCTTTCTTTATTAAGTGACAACTTAGAGCACATTGATCATTTGTTTGTTTGCTATTTCTTGGGGGTATGTGGCATATACAATGTGCTACAGAAATCAGGGAAAGGATCGAGAGTGAAGCCACTGTTAGGACATTTGCTCAGGACTTCTGAACTGTCTGGTATTTTCTTTTCTTTTAGAATACATTATCAAGTCTGAGTCAATTCAAGTTTGACCTGAATTTCAAAGTGATTAAAAATTACCACCTTATAAGACTATAGTTTATAAGCTAGTTGCTTTCTTTGGAAAAAAAATACCATTGCAATTTGATAAGAACAGGAGTTGTCCATATCTTTACAGACTATTACGAAACATGGCCTGAGCAGTCAAATCTTTACATTTGGTGCTTCAGTGATTGCTTTCATCTCTTAACAAAATAGTCTTTAGCCTAGTATTACTACTTCATATTCATTTGACTTTGCGATGCTCTGTCAACGTGTCTATTGTCTGATCATGTTACACACATGAGTAGCAATTAAGTCCTCCTATGAGTGCTGTATAACCTACAGTTTCAAAGTCCAGTGAAGCAAAGTCCTGGGTCAATCTGAGATCAGCACCAATAGATGCAGGTCTCCAGGTGCCCAGGAGAAGTCTCACTTTGCAGTTGTGGTAGGGATGACGAGGTAGGGGACACATTACAAAAGGAGAAAGCGTTATATGTGCGTCTCTCCTCTTTGGGGATCTACTGCGTACAGCAATGACCTGAATTACTGGGTTTGTTTTAAAACAAACACATTTGCAACAGAAGGCACAGACATCTCTACAAATCAGGCCTTGTGCGTCCCCGGCAGGACAGCCATCTCTATCGGGGTCAGGACCGACTGGCTCCATGATCCTACAGCATGCCTGTACTCAGCAGGCGCAGACTGCAGCTCTCTGGATCTCCTGCCTCTGCTCTACCCGTATCTGGCACCACAGATACATCAGGTGCCTGAACACTTGTGTCAAAAGAACACAGATAGCTTTGGGTTTGATGTTCAGGTTGTATTGAGTCTTACACAGCCTCCAGCTCGCTGTTGCCTTCCTCTGCATTTGTAACAGCTATCCGCAAGAGCTCCTGGTCTTTCTCTATTTCGTTACGTTCCTGTGGTTAGTTTTATCGATCACCACTGACTTTGCCATTGAAGCACAGATCTGGGTGTTGGGGAAGTATGGCAAATCTAGAAGAGGCAGCCAAAAACTGCCAGAGAGAGGGAGCTGGGGAAGCTCCTCAGGATCATGTCCTCACTGCCTGACAGGGGACGAGGCAGCGTCCCAGGGGCTGCCTCGCTGGAGGGGAGCAGCCACCCAGCAGGAATGACAGGGAAGGAGGGTAACTCCTCCTGCGGTAGGATAGGGAACCAATTGGGAATTGAGGAATTAGTCCTCTACCCGTGAGAGAGACCCTGGGTGGGAAAGAAGAGGAAGGCTGGCTGGGGAATGCCCACAAGATAGGAAAAGTAAATGGGATTAGTAGGCAGGAGTGGGCCGTCACAGTGATCACAACACCCACATTCGTGGTAACTGGGTTATATGCTAAACAACCTTTGCAAGTTGGCTAAGCAATGCTGGGAATGAACAACTGAATAAAAGCATGTTTCAGGCCATAACCTGTGCTTTTATTTTCACAGATTAGGTAACCAGCAGCATATTAAGTAAAGCTGTAAGTGAAATAAAGTAGTGTTTAAAAATGAAGTCTCAGCAAACCAAATAACATGTTGTAGAATGAGAAATTTTTTTTGTAGTTTCCGAGAAGAAAATCCCTAGCAAATCATGCAAGAAGAAAATTAAATTCTGTATTTCTTTTTCTACATATTTCATTCCATCCCTTTTTTTTGTTCCATTTTGGTTTATTGTATTTTAGTCATTATATACACACCCTTCTGAGCTTCCACAGCCCTAGCTAGTTATCTTCCAGGACTGCTCTAAGGACATACACTTCCAGCTTATTCCCCCGCCTCACTTGACACACACTTTCTGCAAAAATATAAGCTCAGGGATTTTTTACAGAAAGTAAAAGGCACTCAGCAAACATGTTACTTACATGTGGTCTTTTCCATTCAAACTTGATGGGGATTTTCTGGCTGTAGAAGAGGGAGGACTCATTCGGTGGGAAATCAGGATCTTCATAGAGAATGTTTTTCTCCAGGCACTTCCTGTGAAGCTCTTCATAGGTCTTCTCCTTTACTCTGATAATGGGCTGGTTGCGACTTATAATGGCAGAATAAATCCCCCCTGTGCCTCCACCCGCACCTTCAGTTGTAGTGCTAATAGTAGTGCTGGGAACTGACCCAGCAGCTGTCTGCTGAGCCACCGCTGCATTTATGGCGGACGGCATGGGAATAAGGCTTAAAGCAAATGTTGAAAGAAAGCAAGATCTTGCAAACTGGAAGGAAATTCAAGAAAAGAGGAAGCTGCCGTGTAAACCGCTTTTTCTGTGTTGAAAGTCTCCTAGTCAAATTTGCAAGAAACAAAATTCCATGTGGTTGAGCACGTTGTGCATCCTCTCATAGGGCAGTATTTTGTCATAAGAAAGCAGAATTTATTCCCTGATGTGGAACAAGACAATCTGTTGGCTAACTCCCGTTGTAGTATCTACAGCATGTGTGCGCGCCGGCCCTGTGTATCGGTGTCCAGAAGGGACAAGCTTTAACCCGTGAAATCTAAAAATAACTACAGGCAAAGAGAGAGAGCAAGTGAGAGGGAGGGGGTTAGTGAGATGGTGTCATTCTTCTGCGCAGCTCGTCCTGAGGCCAGGCGTGTTCCTGGGACAGGCTCTGCGTGCAGGTTGACTCCTGGTGCAAGCAGCTCACCTTTTCCTTAAGGAGAGAGAACAGTGAAGCTGGAAGCTAAACTGCTGGTTTGGGAATATACTTATGAAGTACTGCCAGCCAATAAACTAGTCCTGACAGTCCTGAAGGAACTGTTGTACCCGACTTGCTGTTTCTACCCTTTGCTGCAGAAAAGATATATAGAGATTTTTACTAGTAGAGAGGGATTATCTGAAGACATGCTCCTAATGGTGAAAAAGGTAATTATTTGATGCTTCTGAGGTCAGGTCAATACCTGCCAGCTGGGTTTGGCTCCTCTAGAGAGCAACTCGCCAGCACGGATTCACCTGGTGATAGCTACCTCCCATGTAAAAGGCACCTTTTCATATAGGGAGGGGCAGAAAAGTTTATAAGGGGCCAGTGTGGAAACTGGGCCATTCTCTATGTGTCAGGATATACCAGTCTTAGAGGAGACGCCTGACTTTGCACATTTATTTCATCACACAACAGCGGGATAAGGGACAGATTCACAGTCTCCATGAAACAAAATCTAAACACGTTGCTCTTCTCTATAACACAGTTCTTTAAAAGGTGACATTGTTTATGTGTCAAGAAAAGCCCCTAATGCCTTGATTTTTCTTTGACTGGGAAGTCTTAAATCACACGACGACATCGGTGTTATTTTTGCCTAATGACACTAGTCTCTGGCTCGTGTACACATCGCTGACCTTCTGCCCTAGTACTACGGTGCTTTCCAAAGCACTGATTCTTTTTTCTTTCTCAGCCATTTGCTTGGTTTGCACGTTTCAAATCAACAGCATAATGGACAATCTCTACAGCTGATTAAAAAAACTCCACTAGGGGAACTCTGAAAGAAGGAAATATAGTTGGCAAGCTTGACTAACCTCTAGGAATATTCACCCTCCATCTTCTAATGGTGCCCTAAATCCTTTTCTTTTTATCATGAATGCAAGCCTTCTCGCACCAACGGGGCAATCAGAAAGGACAGATTCAAGTGGCTGTGGGAATAGGAATGCAACCGCTTCAGGGTGGGTTTCCACATGCAGAATTGATGACTTCCTCATTACATTTAGATAAAAGGATTGCAGGTCTCGTATTTGACATTACTTTGCAGGACAGCTTGGTAGAGCCATGTGTCACTCTTTCCAGGATATTTCAAGAGCGATGCAAAGGCCTCTCACTGCACAGCTTCAGCAAAAATGCTCATTTTGGAGCCTGTGCATATGTTCTTTCTTTCATATTCTCCCTTCTTGCCCAATACAAAAATTCCATCTATTACACCTCGTACGCAGAGCTCCGTTTTGGGAAGAATGCCAGTAGCACAGGTATGATATTTGGCAAACTCCTTGTGGGCTGCTGAGGAGGTCACGTGAAGGATTAGCAGTGGTTTTGGGTTTTTGTTTTTGGTTTTGTTTTTCCTTGGGGTGGGCGTGGGGTCAGCAAATGTCAGGGTATGACCTACTGCTACAGCTAACTGTTCAGCTAGTGCCTGCATAGGGAATGGCAGGTGGACATGCGCGTCTCGCTTCTAACCCAATGTTGCTCGTTACGGATGTTCAGGAGTACTTTGTGGTTATACCTGTTCAAAAAAGAGCTTCTCTTTTTCTTATTTTTTACTGGACAGACGGTTTTGCTATGTAGGTCTTTTTTTTTTTTTTTGTGAGAAATAGCACTTGTTAGTAAAAGACAAATGGTGTCTTTAAAGAAACACATTTTACCACAGAGAAGAATGGATGTGCTGTCTGCTACAAACAGCAAAAACCCTTTGTCCCTTAGGAATTAAACTACCTTTTGTGATGGAATTTCTTGCAAGCCCAAGTACCCCAATAGCTGATCTGTTCAGACAGAGCAAAAGTGAGCTACATGGATGATAATCTTTCTATTTAATTTTTATGAAGTTTTATCTCCAGTTGTTTTCACTAATTGAATTAAATTACTTTTTTTTTGTAAAGATATACTATAATTTTTTTTCCTTTATGGCATAAATATGTGGAAAAGTATGTGAGTTGCTACAAATACAAATGTAAATCATATCCTTTGAAATGTATTTCCTCAGATCTAAAGACACAACAGCAGCTAATTCCTATCAAAACCCATAGAAGCTAGGCACTTCATACCACTGAAAATCTGACCATGAGTACTTACTATAGTTCAGATATCATACTGAGGGCCAGACTATAAAAGCTAGTCATTCACTTTAACCAGATACCCTTGGAAGAATACTTAGTAGTGATTTTCAACAGTAGAAAGAAGGTTGGAAGGAATAAGGCATGTAACTCACTTCATTGTTACTTTATTTCACTTTCCAACTTCAGAAATAGCAGTTAGAACATTTCATTAAAATACTCCAGACAATAATTATATCCTGTCAGAAGCACTGCTATACTTAAACATAGGAAGCAATCATCAATTCAAGCTAGAAGCTGATAGAAAAATAGGGTCTGTTTCAAAAATAGGGTCTGTCTCTCTTCTCACAGATGTAAAAAATCTATTTGCTACTGTTCTACCTGGATTAACTCATCTGCATTAAGCACAGCAGTCTTTAGGCTGCCAGATCCTGCAGTGGAGGCTCACACTATCTGCTAGAATGGGCTGACAAACAGCTCTGCAGAATAAAAAAGAAGGAACCTACAGGTCTGGTGGGGAACAAACAGTGCTTGGAGAGTAGTCACTTTGGTCTCACACTCGCTATTCCCAGAAATCTGCCCTAGAGGACAAACAGCAGCAGCTGGGAATGACTGACCAAGCAGAGGGCGAGCTTAGTAAGAAGAGCAGGGAGCGATGTACAAACGGGCTGTTCCGTTACCTTTCACTGGCAAAAATGGTGACCGTCCTTCTCTGTTTCCTAAGAGTTAATTTACTGATGTTTTTAGAAAATACTTCCTTATCTTGCTAAAAGAAATTAAGTAAATTTTGCCCTTCTATATCCACAAAACCCAACTGATGGCATGTTCAGGTTTGACTCAAAGCAGAACTGGTTTTAAAATAATATAGTTGACAAGTATAGCAAATGGAAAGGGCAAACAACTTGAGCCGTGGAGCAATGGTAGCCTGCAAAAAGAGATGCCTGATATGGGAAGGGCTGTGGGAATAGGCAGGATGTAGGGGGTATGGGACTTGGGATGTCTCCTGGTTTTAAAAAGGAAGAAAGCATCAGGACACACCAGTTCTGTTTGCAGAGACGGTGGGAAACGGAGGCAAGGGAACATTAGGATGAGTTGTAAGAGAATGGGGGAATAAGCATGAAGTGGGATGGCTAAATGCAGAATTAATCTCAACAAAATTAAAACTTTGCTTCATAAATACCAAGCTCAAATCTCAGCCAGATACTAAAAACTGACCAAGAAATTACTAAAATATATGTAAAGGAAGCCAAACTTTGGCAAGAGTTGGAAGATGTGGAGAAGCAGAGCCCTCCATAAGCTGAGCTGCTTCACTGGGCTGGCTTTAACCAATGACATTCATTCATCCAAAAATGCCAATTCTTTCCTAACAAAAGACTTTGTTTTCCTTTTTTTTTTTTTTTAAGTAGTACTTGCAGAGAGAGGGGAGCAATAACACGTAAAATGTCTAGCTGCTACCCTAAGCCAGTACTACACTTATGTAGACCTGTCCTTTTCAAAATCCAAGTACCAGTTTCAAAGCCAGCTATTGGAGAGACTTCTGCACTCCCACATTACTGTCTTTTACTATCACACAAGCGTCTGGAACAACCTACTCAAACCTTACCTTCAGCAACCCAACTGGTTGGCTAGCCTGTTGTTTACTTTCCTGTACAGACTGCTTAATTGTGCATTGTCATAAGGACTGGGAAGGGGAAGTGCCTGTAATCACACTGGGTGGCTCCTTCTGCGTTTGTTTTCAGAAGGCACCTTGCAGGCAGAACTCTGATAACCTTTATCTGGCCTATCTACTGATCCTGCTTGTCAAACTGGCCCAGATCTGCTCTTCTCAAGTACTCCAGGCTCTGAATAGTGGGATTTCCAAATACTTATATTAAACCCCATGCCAATGAGCCACAGTCTCACCCCATCAATTTATTGTTTTTTTGGTGGAAGTGAAGCCAGAACTCAATCTTAATGCCTAACTGAAGCTAGCCTGGAGCAGATACTATTTTAGATAGTATTTAGCTTTTTTCTCCCAAAGACACAATCCTAGTGCTATTACTTTTGCTGAATAGAAGAGCTATCCAAGTTTAAGTTATTGCTTTAAAAGAAAAATTGTAGGAAATGTTAGTTTGGGGGTGTGGGTGGGAAATATGTTCCTTGATTCGACTGGATTGAAGCGAACATTTTAAGTTCTCCCAACTTATTTCCCTCAACTTCTCAATGAATTCTCTGAAGAAGTTGCGTCTCCTTTCAGTTCATGCAAATCTCCCAGTCAGCATCAACACTCAGGGCTAAATTTTCCAGTGTCAGCGCAGAGGTCTTCGTATCATATGTGAAAACCACTTCTTTTTCTTTCCCATCTGAACAGGACAAAAGAGTTTACTACGTGATTTAAGAAGAACCCTTCTGAAACACAGCTACACATGACACACTCCGGTTTTTAATTCAGACTGTCCCTGCCATTGGTGGAAAGAATTGATTAAAAAAGAAATAGTAGTCAAATATGCCCAGTATACACACAAGAATGCAGCACAATTGGAAAAACTGTTTCTTTTTTTTTTGTTTCAACTTTCACCTTTCAACTATGGTACATCAAACTATGGAACTATTCAAGGATTTCTGAAAAAAAAACCCCAACCATTGTTTCAGCATAGGTTTTCCTCCAAGCACCCTAAAAGTCTTCAAGATTGACAGGTGGAGGCAGGAAGTCCATGTCAACATGATTCTCAAAGTGAAGGGATGTGCTTGGGAAGCAGCCAGAAATTATAAGCCCTTTCTGTAGATGCTATTGCCTATCCATGTGGGATCCCTCACAACTTCTAGAGATCCCCACATAGGCACGAACTCCAGACACTTTTGAATGAGCAAGAGAACAGAGAAGTAATCTGGGTTTTGTTTTCAAGTTTCCTGTTCTAGACTAGGCAGGCTTACAGGTCTGAGCAAATAGTCCTTCATTTGAAATGCTATCTCTGGACATATTCTGTGCAGGACAAAGTTACCTGAACTTGCTAATTCTGAACCACTTTTACTGTTGCATTTATTGCCTTACAAAGCAAGTGTTCTTCGGTTCTGCATGTAATATTAGTGGAGAGTAGCTGCTGGCTCCTTTCACTAAATTCTGTCCTTGATATCAAAAAAGCAGCAAATAAAACTAAACAAAGATGCTCCCTATGCTGTAACACTTCCTTTATAGAGCTGTTGGTTTGCCACCTCTAATGAACAGCAGCAGAGCAACACTATTTAAAAAAATTGTAGTAAAATAGAAGTCAGCTCATTACCCTTGGAACAGGCTGTCACAGAAATGGGTTGCTGTCCAAATCCCAGAACTATCACCCGTTCAACCACACATGTAGTGTGGTATCGTCCGCTTTCATCTGTGCAGCTGAAGAAGAAAATTATTTCAATATACATTAGTTTCTGTCCATCAAGTTCAGCATCATACAGAGAAAGTCTCACCCTTCAGTCTCACCCTGAAAGTTCCCTATACTGGTTTCCTTTCCTCTATTTACTTTTCTTCTGAAACAAGTAAAACTTTCCCCCATTATCAGCTCATTTTCCACTGCATAGCAGATTTCACAAAGTTAGAAAAAAAAAGTTTTGAGAAGATATTTTATGCAAAAAGCATGGCTTTGACAACCAGAACAGTTCTGGATATTTGCAAAATGATAGTTGAAACTCGTAAGTATAAATGTAAAGCCAATTTTAACGTTTTTCAAGTAAGATGCTTCAATTTGAGGCACAATCATCTTTCATTTTGTAACTAATTTAATTTTTACTTAAAAGCTCTAAAAAACTCAAATCAAAAGGAAACTTTCCTTTCTGGAGTGAACAGAATATTATATAATTCATCTCAAATTTACTTTTTTCCAACTTCTAGATTCACTAGCAATTTAGCAACATTTTTCTTTTCCATCCTGAATTTTTAAGCTTTTCAGATTTCATATCCCAGCTAAAGAGATTTGAAGCATACTTTTAACCAAATTCTCCAAGCTAGCCTAGTTTTGCTCTGTGTTAAATTTTGTAGTTTTAGGACCACCTCCTGCATATTTTTGAACCCTGAAGGAATTAAACAAAGCCTGTAAAATCACCATTTATCCATTGCACAGCCCCACGGGCAACATACCTCAACAGTAAAAGTGTCATAGTGACATATTTAGCACCTCTTTCCTTACAAGCAGCTATGGATATTTTTGCCTTTTAGATTGTTTCACTCAACCTTTGCAGGTTGTGTTCCCTTGTGCTGCCTTTCAAGCGCTTCCCTTGTATATTTTACCATGCTAATACATATGGTGCATTTGTTGATGACTTTTGGAGACTACATGTAATAGTGTCTGTTTGTGGTTCCCACGCAGCATCGTAGAATATCTCAGGTTGGAAAGGACCCTTAAGGATCATTGAGTCCAACTCCCTGCTCCTTGCAGGACTACCTAAAACTAAACCATATGACTAAGAGCATCGTCCAGACGCAACTTGAGCTCTGACAGGCTTGGTGCCGTGCCCGCTTCCTTGGGGAGCTTGCTCCAGTGACGGACCACCTTCTCAGTGAAGATCTTAGAAAAATACATCTTAGAAAATACAAACATTCCAGGTGTTGCCTATTTGCAAATTCTCAGTTTATTGTCTTGTCCCTCTGATAGGCTTTACTCTTGCTGATGACTTTCTTTGTATTTGAGTAAATCTGTAGAATCTGTAGATTTGATTAGACTGAAACAATATGAGACAACTCAGTATTTCAGGTGTTGCTGCCTTTAGACTTATGCAGAACACTGTTTATCTCTGCAGTTTTTTGGCAGATTCTGCATGCTCTGGGACTTACTAAACAACAGATAAGTCTTCTACATTTGCAAGAAGGCCTCATGAACTAGAAAAGGCATTTCTAGTTACAGTCTGTTGGTGGCTTTTGCCCATAATTGCTATTACCTGGAAGATAGAACATTCTTGTGGAAAGTGAATTTCCGATACAGGAACTGCTTCTTGTGGAGATATTGAAACGAATGCCCGTCATCTAGGTAGAGCTCACCTATCGCACAGGCCTGTGAAACACACCAGATGGAGTACAAATTAACAGCAGCTTCTAGCGCTGGACAGTTGTCCTGGTTTACGCTGGGATATAGTTAATTTTCTTCCTAGTAGCTGGCATAGTGCTGTGTTTTGGATTTAGGATGAGAATAACATGCTGATGTCTCAGCTGTTGCTAAGTAGTGCTTACACTAGTCAAGGACTTTTTCAGCCTCCCGTGCTCTGCCGAGTGCATGAGAAACCGGGAGGGGAGGGGGCACAGCCGGGACAGCTGACCCCGACTGGCCAAAGGGATATTCCATACCATATGACATCGTGCCCAGTATATAAACTGGGGGGAGTTGGCC